>JANHGB010050472.1:19400-43143 GCA_026283785.1 Coracopsis vasa | reverse complement strand
AATGCTACAGCATATCAGTATATTGAGTATTTTTTCCCTGTGACCTACTGTTTCCATGTGTAAAAGCACTGCTTTTCATACATACAACCCTTGAGATTCAGTGCACACATTTCCTGATTTGGAGGAAAGGAAAACTGTTGCATGGTAGCCAAGCAAGTGATTCAGCAAAGAGAATCCAAAGACTTAATTCTTGCCAAATAGCCAGAATGTACAAATACTTGAAAACATTACATCTTCAAGAAGCATTGCTAAAATTACAGAATGTGTGAAACGCTAAAATTACACTTGGCTACACAAATTTATCTTTCCTTGGACATATGCATCATGTCTTTAAACACATGATTGGAGTATCTATTTTTGTCTGCTCGACTACTACTCAATTCAATACTGAAAATGGACTATTCTGAATGAGTGAAGGGAACTTGCCTTTAGGATTCCTACCTCTGCGACAACAAAATTTGCTAAGTGAGTTCTGAGCAAGACTTGGAATGGCAGAAATGGTAAAAGTAATCTTGTAATTATTAAATGTTCCTCTGAAAAGGCAGATTCTACCTCTTAGACATAATTGCATTGCACTATTAGCTCAACAAAGGCTCTCCATTTTCTAAGAAATGACGTTGATCACCAAGAGTGCTCCCATTAAAAGTATACAAGTCAAGAGTTCTTTTCCAGATTCTGCGATGATTCAAGTAAATGTTTTAAATGAATTAATCACAAGGTTTATAAGCTAATGTATTGTTTCTTCCAAAAGACAGAAGTTATCTTCTTCAATCTCTGCATGTCCAAGTTTGGGTTTCACTTTGGCACATTTACAATCTGCAAGTCAAGTCAATCAAACCTTTGAGACACAAGTGCTACGTAAATCTACATAAAGTTAAGCAGTCAAAAAAATTTTAAATCTTAAATGTCTTGAGCATCTCGAACTGCACAAATTTCATGAGCACTCAGGAAAACCCTCTCACTAACGCTCTGTTTCAGAGGGAGCATGAAAATGAATTCCTTGGTGTTTGTAAAACACTCCTTCTTGTATTGCAGGAAAACCGAAGAGTAAATGCACAGTTTTGCTTTCTGAGCAAGACCTAACTGATGCTGCAGAAAACGTTTGGGATCTCCACTGCCTACTGCCTTGAAGTAATCATCTTCAAACCTCCTCTTAATGCACCTCCTTGCACTTAGAAAGAACTCACTGTAAACATCTGCAAAACATCTTCCAAATTTCCCTTTGCTACAATGCCTTTCTACAAACGTGTGAACAGCTGGACGCTGGCACACCAGCCAACACTGTTCAGCTATTTCCTGATATTTGTATCTCTGTCTTGCCTCTGGACTTTAAGTTTTATATAACAGAGATTGTTCCTTTCCCCTTTTGCATGACCCTAGTGTAATGGGATTTTAGAACTAGAGTAACACTCCCAGCTAATACAATGATCACTGTCATCTGGAAACATCATCTCCTTTTTCCCTTCCTAACAACTATCAAGCCACAGGTCTTTGTGCATTAAACAGTATTTATTACAGCAAGCCAGGAAGGTCAAAGGGTTTTGATGCTATCCTGAAAGCAAAGTGAGGATGTGCCTTCACTCTACTGAAAAGTAAGAATAAATGCCCTTCCTCCCCCTTCTGCTACTGTCAGCAACAGAAGAAGACAGTTTCTTACTCTGCTATTGCTTATGAACAAATGCACTGATTACCATCTTATCCAGCGCAAGCCCCTTGGTACCTACTGCGGTTTGGGATCCCTGTGTGAGACACTTGTACCCAAACTTTCCAGGGAACATTCAGAGCAAGTCTCCTGCTTAGAACTGTATTCAACATAAGGCAGAAAATGGGGTGTTCCCCATTATGTGAAACCTAGAGATCCAGGAAATTAGAAACCCATTTTATATCCTCTCCAACCTGAGGGAATTCATAAAACAAACCCTCTTTAAAATCCCTTCATCAACAGATCAGGCTACACTGTCAGCTACATAATCAGTCCAGATTATAACATCCTCAGGTGAAAGAACAGAAAAAGTGAAAGATGGCTTTGTAAGGCTGATAGTGAAAACACTTCCTTAAAAAGAGGAAACACACGTTCTCTTCTTTGCTTCCAATACACACAAATTGCATAAAGCAGTTTTTGAAACAGGGACTGGAAATGAATTCAGTTTGGGTCTCCTCAATCCCAAAATACATCTCACATCATTTGGCTAAGTGTAATGCCCCCTCTTGCTCACCCTCTCTGACAAACATAAGTAAGTGTTGCTTTCTAGAAACAAGTATTTTCTTACTTATACTGTATTTAAGCCAAAGTAAACCTACCCCCAGAGTTTTTGCTCATTGTTCCTTTTACGTGTATTTCTAATCTTAACTGCTTGGTTCTATTTGCTCCTATGATAAAAAAAAAAAGTAAGTAGAATAATCAATTTTCATGCAAAGCAACCAATTTATTAATAGAGGGTGATGTGGGACCTTTCCTGATCCAGAACTGCTTCATGCTCTGTCTTCTCCAGTCTTGCACTGACTTGCCTCTCCCCCTCTGTCTCCTTCAATGACTACATGCTGCCTCACAGACGGTATGTTCTTTGGGGTGGTGACAAGTACAAGTTCAATTTATTTGAGTCCTCAGACATTACCGCAGAGCAATTGTCAAACTACACAAACAAACAAGAATTTAAGGGGTCTGGCCATAACCTCTTACAATTATTTTGCTCCTGTGCTGCCTTTGGTACATCATTTGATTACACTTTTCCCCATTTATCTCAAAATTACATAGGCTGGAAAAGCTCAGAAAGTCGGCACTTTCTGGAAGTACTACACTTCAGAATTTCATTTCAAGGAACTAGAGAAGAAATTACGCTAACACATTCCCTTCATTTTGAGCTACAGATTGTTAAGATGTTAAATTGCTTTTGCTCCTGAAAACCAGAGGATAAAGTGAACAAATGGGTTTTTGTCAGTCAAATTATATTTTTAATTTGTGAGCTAGTTTTGAATTAAACCAGAAATCTCTAGAATTTGACTTTGATGAAAGCCATAATGTACTAACAAGCTGCATTCGTATGAGCCTGAAGAGTACAAATACTTCATGTGAGTACAAAGAGTACAAAAACTCCAAGACCTGTACCCAACAAAACTAAGTTTGTGCTCCCCATGAAATACGTAGGCAGAGTTAGCTCCTCTCAAACAAACACGCCCACATGCTTTTACAGATTCAACATTGTCCAGGCTGATGTGTTTTGCCAGACGTCACCCGAAAGAACTATAAACTTCCCTCATCCTCCTATATTTCCCTCATTATCCTACTGGAAAGCTGATTTTGGCAACTTTAATACAACTACTTCTGATCAATTATCCACTACTTTTATTTTTGTTTGCTAGTATTTAATATTGAAGTATTGGTACTAGCGCACTGATATTTGAATATTAAGTACTACCTTTTCCTTTAATTTAACTTGTGATAAAAGCATATATGTACTTCTATGACTTCAAGTACTCTCAAAATATATTGGTGCCAGATAATGAAAGAATAAGCAAGCACTCAAAAAATCTCTCTTAAAGAAAAAAATCATTAAAATTAAAAATCCTCATTTATCTATTGGAAGTTTGCACAGAAAGCATAAAAGGTATTAAGGAATTGTTCTTATTTGTGCTACTTTCAAAATATGACACGTTATACCGACCTCTACCAGTGCTTTTGAACAATCTTTTTTTGCATTACCAAAGTCCATCACATTTACTAGAAAAGAAAAGAATCCAACAAAGTTACCTTCTGTGATTGACATCAAAAATTCCTGCCAAAATCTGGACTCTAGCAAGCTTTCCTACTTATTTTTTAGCTGCTCCTCAAGTAAAAAGGTCCGTGCAATCACACTCTGTCCACCTGTTTGTTCCCCTTAACTTTTGAAGCTATTGCCACCTGCAAACAAAGTTTGACAGAGACAAGAGATCCAAAGATGACTAAGCCTCCAGGAGATTTAGAAAAACCAATGACCGAGTAAAGGCAGCCTCTGAGAGTAGAGATCTTAACAACAGGAAGAGCCAGGGCAGGCTCCATCAGGGCTTTCAGCACAGCATGCAGCAGGCCATCGGTTAACACAAGTGTCGGTGAGGATGAGCCAGAGCACATGGTGCCTCTTGCAGAGACAGCAGCAAGAGGTTTGCGGAGGAAATGTCACACGGAAGGAAACACGAGGAGAACGGAGAAATCGGGGTGAAGAAGAGACCATGTACAGGGATGCAAATAGGAGTCCATAGGAAATGAGACTTTAACAGGTGCAGAGCAATACATCAACTATTTTGTGTTATTGCTTTCTGAAGAATTACTACAAAGAGTCTTGTAAGGAACACCAAGAAAAACAAAAGAACAAGCAAAATGGGGGGGTGTATTCCAGCTTTCCAGAAGCATTAGACTGGTTGTTCTGTTTGCTTCAGGGCTTCAGAAAGTCTGGCTATACATTTATCTGCTGAGGGCTTCTTCTTAAGCAATTACAATAAAATACCTTTGACGCACTTAGCTTTAACCTTGAAGTACTCCAGAGTGAAAAGATGACCAACCTATCAGAAATAAGTATATAATTATTACCTCACACCCTATACATCCAAGCAGCAAATACATCACTTACGGTTCATGATATTACTATTTCTAAGGTTTATTTACATAGCATCTCCCACTGCAAAGTACTTCACCAACCTATATTCAGGCATGGCCCATGTATAAATAGTCATACTTCACATTTCTTTGACATCTTTTCTTCTCGAATACCTGAAAACATCCTACAATTTCTCATAAAGAGAAGTCAGCCTATCATTGTCATGTGGCCACTTAGAGGATAAAAACAATGACAGGAGCACAGGGCTGCACAGCAATTCTGCCTTTCAGTGAAGTGCATGTAGAACGGTATTTCTCACTTTAAGCACCAGAACAATTTTGTCTTTAGAAGTAATTAGCAGGTTTGAAATGTGGTCAGAAAACAAGAGCCATTACTGGTATGTTTGCAGAATGTCCCCTAGGATATTGAGTGACCATTCAGAACAAAACTGTGCTTTATTTCTTATTCTAAAAGATGGAATGTGAGGCTGCAATAGCTCTTAATGTGTCAATAACGTAACAGTTTGCTGAAAGTCATTTTTTCAAAACATTACATAAACTACATTATGTTCTATCATTCTCATATGGCATAAACCTATTAGCTTGGCAAGGGATTTTGCCCTGTCTCCTATAATATGTTAAAATATATGAGCTAATGTTTCCCGTGAAGACAATTAGATAGGGAGAGCTATTTACTTTCCCAGAAAAAGCCCCAGGGTTTTACCTGTCTCTATACATCTTATGCTCAGATATAATCTCAAGGTGGCATTCATTACTGATGGTGAGTTAGAGCGCTAAACACCAGACAGTTTGACATGTCAGAAGCCAGCACCGCTGCCCAAGGAAGCCGTGCTCTATCATCTTCCCTTCTTCCATGCTCATCACTCCTTCCTTCCCATTGCACTGCTTCCTCCCTGGGCTGCTCAACAACCCAGGGGGAAATGACCACCACCTATCTTTGCTGGCTTCGCAACAGCACAGTTAGTGCAGGTATCCATTTGACAATGCAAAGTTAAAGAGGACGTGTTACACACGTATGAGGAAGGAAATCAGAACAGGAATACTAATCACCTACAACAGTGGAGAGAAAACCCTGTGTTTCCTTAAGCAATTCCACATTCAGGTGGGAGCATCCCCATCACTGCCTTTGGGGCTCTGAAGCACAAGTGGCTGTCTCAGTTCACAGCTAGTTCTTCTTTTTTAAAGCTGCAGTATGAAACATCCTCAGTTCCTTAAAATCTGGTGTCTCTGAGAAATATCAGGAGGGATTACATCATTTATGGAATAAACTAGAAACAATCCAATTCTTTCAGTCATCTTGAGACGGGAACACCTGCTCAGAAAGAGGGTGTGAGCGACCCAAGGAGAGGTCTCTTGACTCCATGAATAAGATAAAGATTTCACCTCATAATTCAGAGCTAGGAGGGAACAGTTGTTCATGAATTGAAAGGGAAAAGAAAATCATTTATAGTGAGATAATTTCCATTCTTCTTCCTAATTTTAGACACAAAATAATTAACTCAACAAGAGACACCATGTGAAGCAGCCCAATAACGTACAATGAATTCATCCTCTTTAGGAAGGCTGATGAAGTGATGACTATTCCCTACAGTGTGACAGTATCTGAATACTATACATATAATTTTTATGGATATCAGAAACATGGAAGAAAAAAAGCAGTATATGCTCATTATTTTTATACTGTGCTTAGTACTTACTGATCTGGCATTGCAATAAAATATGATTTGAAAATATCTGCAATGGAAAGCATAGTAAAAAATCTTTTAAATACAATAAAAGGTAGGAGCTTAATTGTAATTGATTTTCTATTTAAAGATGACACTTATCAAATCATGCTGAAGACATGAACAGCCACAGAATATTCATACAGTGTTGTATCTTTTATTGGCAATTGAGTTGTCTTCAACACTAGTTAGCAGCTTGCTACTGATGCCATAAGATACCTGCGTTAAGGTAGATATTATTTTATTAAGAATTAATACTACAGCATTAAACTCATTAGATTTACTCTGATGATAATGTCAACATTTGTTTAAGGGAGATATTTTTCTTACACAGGCAGATACAGACTGTTTACATGGCCCAAGGAACAAGTATCTCAATTTTCTCTTCTTAAAACATCAGGCAAGAAGTCTCATAGATTAGTGCTCCTCTTCCATGGGTCTGAAATGATTTTGCACTGTTTGCCACAGTAATACAGTAAAGGGAAACATGCCCATGATTTATTCCTGTCTGGAGACCTACTTTTCCTAATGCAATGTACACACAGCACTGACCAATCAAAAGCCATTTCAATCATGAATGCTTTGAAACATAAATTATGTCAGGAAGACTGGCAAAGCCTCTCAGTGGAACTATGTTTGTGCCTCTTAAATGAATCAGCACATACGATCATTTACTATGATTTTTACTGCCCATGAGAACCCAGTCTTGCTCCTGACTTGGGCTCCTTTTAACTGTTTCCATAAACAACCAAGAAATTCCATGTTGAGCATTTCACGAGGAGATGGTAAACGCACCCTACCTGTGAGATCAGTTCCTTCCGGAAAGATGAGGAGTTGCAGTGGTTCACGAATGTCACAGAAATAATCCAGCATTTTTTCAAAGTGACTCTTGTCATCTTCCCACTTTCTCTGAATGAAAATAAAGGCAGCAACTTGCATCGCCCAGCCTAAGGTTTAAAAATACACATCTTTAGTAACGTTTCACACTGACACTTCTATGGTGTCTCTTATTCCAAAATATTCTATAAGTTGTCTTGCACACAACATTTTATTTGCTCCCCCGCTGTCTTCTGATCAAGAGCACTTAGTTACCTTGAAAAGGAGTTCTGGATAGGAAGCAAAAGAGTGCATAATCTAAATAAATAAATCTACATACATTTGGAATGACTACAGTTTTGCAAAACTCAAGTTACGAGAGAGCAAGAATAGAGTCAATGCTGTCGGGAAAGAAGGTTGTAGCAAGGTGGGTGTCATTCTTTTGTCCAAGTAATAAGCAACAGGACAAGAGGAAATTATCTCAAGGGTTTAGACTGGATATTAAGAAAAATTTCTTCACTGAAAGGGTGGTCAAGCATTGGAACAGGCTTCCCATGGAAGTGGTGGAATCACCGTCCCTGAAGGTATTTAAAAAGACGGCAGATGTGGCACTGAGTGACATGGTTTAGGGGTGGACTTGGCAGTGCTAGGTTAAAGGTTGGACTTGATGATCTTTAAAGTCTTTTCCAACCTAAACAATTCTATGATTCTATGAGGTGAAGTATTTGAAACCACGTCCCTCACTATAATAGCCTTAATCACTGCAATACAGATTTGCCCTATGGACAAACATCTCAGAAATGCACTGCAGCACAATAGAAAGCTACATTATATGGCGACAGTTGCGCTTAGTAGTGCATGTTAATCATGTGCATTGCGCAGAAAACATCTATTGTTTTTGAAGGCTTTATTACTTATACCTTCTTACCATTTTCATTACTAATAGAAGAAAATACAAAGTTGTTCTTTACACTTGCTTATAGAAGAGTTTGATGCATATCTGTTCTTTTGTATTAAAACATAAGACAACTGTGCTGATTTACAGCCTGACAAACTGACAATGCAGGGCAGTTAAACAAATGGAACTGCTGCTGGGCCTACAGCTCTGGGGTCACAGATCATTGTCTTCAATAAACGTTCTTGGCTTTTGGGGAACAATTTAGTATACAGTATATCACCTAATATTAGAAGTTCTGTTCAACAGTTCAGAAAGCAGGATGAAAAATCAGGGCTCCATTTCTACCACATGCTTGTTATGCTCCCTTCTTCAACAGGGCTTAGAATAACATGACATTGCCTTACCACTGTACTTGGCTAGCTTGTGTACCTCATCAGAAAACCTGCAGATGGATGTTCCACATCAAAGAGCAAACATCACAGCTTCCCATCCTCCTCTTTGCTCACCACAATCCTCAAAGTCTGTTTTTCCTTTGCTGGTGACTTACAGCATGCTATTCTTGCACTTTATTTCAGCTCCTCTTTACAGGGATTCCTTTCTATTCTGTTTGTGTCAGTATCTTAAAAGGAGAATATGCTAGGACATCACTTATTAAACTCACCAATTTTTAAAACAACTGCATAAGTCAGCCTGGATAATGCATTACTCAAGCTGCAGAATCTCTTCTGTATTGTTTAGGAACCTTAACTGTACTATTAAAGATGTGTAATGTGTAACATGGGGTAGATACTTTTTGGTTTTACATCAAAAGAACAGATGGAGCATGCACAACTAACATGCCTTCTGCAATCTGGACCTAATGAGTCTCAGATATTCAGATAATTAATGATATCCAGATAACTGCATACTGGAAGTGGTTATACGAATTAAGAAGAGAAATGGCCAGAATGCAGTCTCAGCAAATCTTGCATGCTGTACTTGCTAAAAACCCTCCATAAACAGAAATAAACCTTGACCACAACGTTTTATGTGCATTTATGCATATAGCACATTCCTACATCTGCAGTGTCAAGAAGTATCAGTACAGCTTTATTAATAGAGGCTATCCATGTTTAACCAAAGCACATGCAAAAAAAAACCCAGTCAATTTTAAAGCAACAGAAATATAACTTTCATAATTTAACTCTGCTTTCTCCTGGCATTTAGTCATCTCCTACTGGTACAATAAATTTCACTACACTGGTGCCAAGTACTGAATAGTACCAAAGTATTTGTTTTCTCTAGAAGATACATGGAGATTGTATGAAACTGCATCAGGGGAAGTTCAGACTGGACATTAGGAAAAGGTGAAAGGGTGGTTGGTCCCTGGAACAGGCTCTCCAGGGAAGCGATGGTGGCACCAAGCTTGCCAGAGCTTAAAAAGCATATGGACAATGCACTTAGTAATATGGTTTAGTTTTAGGTAGTCCTTCAAGGCACGGGGAGCTGGACTTGCTGATCCTTACAACTTGAGATATTCCACAGTTCACTGCGAAGATGGTGAGACATTGGCACAGGATCCCCAGAGAAGCTGTGGATGCCCCATTCCTGGCAGTGTTCAAGGCCAGGTTGGACAGGGCTTGTAGCAACCTGGTCTAGTGGAAGGTGCCCCTGCTCGTGGCATGGGTTTGGAACTGGATGAGCTTTAAGGTCTTTTCCAGCTCAAACCATTCTACGATACCTCATCTGAAACCAAACTCATAGACACAGCAAAGGAACAAAGCCCTCTAAGCAGAAACAGAGATGCCTTGTACTGTACCATGTACCACTCTGAAATGGGACAGAAAAGAAAAATACATAAAGATTAGTAAAGTTGTGCTGTGGTTTTGGTGTTTTCCAGTCATTCTTACCTCTCAGCCCAGACCTTCTGCATGCACCCTAGGCACTACACCTAAATTAGTTTATGCAAAACCTGTATTGGGCAAAACCATTTTATTGTGTGGCATCACACATCACACCTCAATTATTCAGTCCTTGTGTTCTCATTGCAACAGAATCCATAGGCAGAAAGAATGGAAACAAGAAGCAAAGTAAAAGCCTGCTGATAACTTCCTTTGTCAGCAGCTCCTTAGGAAGAGTTGATTTTGGTCCATAACTGAGGGAGCATGGAAAAAAACCATCACTGTCATTTCCCATTCTCTCCCCTACCTTTCTTCATGCAGCACAAGGCTTTAAATTACATGGAAACTTGCATATAAACTCTTTTTAGCAATCATTCTTTTACAGCACTGTGAACATCCAACTACAAACACCTTCAGCTACCAAGAAAGCTGCTGCTAGGGTGACTCATATTTTACCTGACTGAACTTTTTAAAGCAGAGGATATAGTGCAGAAGTTTCCCATTCCTGTCCTAAGTGTTGGTGTTCTATATATGCTATGAAATATTAAACAGAAGCAGTAATGTAATGACAGTAGTGTGTCAGGAAAGAGGAAGAAAGAAAAGAAGGGAAGGGAGCTGGGAGACATCCAGTTTTTAAAAATAACAGGTTTGATTTTCTCACCTTTCCAACAGATAACATCCAGTGTTCTGGAAGAACTATTCTATCTTTAAGTGCATACCTAATTAGACAAAACAGTCCTGACTGCTCAAATAAGAACAGGTTATCTAACACCTAGATGACTAATAGTAAAGGGCCCAGGTTTTCCTCCCCACTTAGCCCAGCACAGGACACTGGACCAAACTATTTCACCATCTATGACAGTGGAAGGCTTCCACATTTTGCTCAAGCTTCAAGGCCTCCAGTGAAAGGCAACAAAAATGATGAATTACTGCCTTCAACCAAAGCCCTGAATCAAGCACTGATGGGGAAAAATGCCTGCTGTTTACATTTCTCACCACCCCACCAGATTCAAGCAGGAGAGGAAACCCAGCACAGGCTTGCAGATGCATGCCTTTGAACAAAGCAAAAGCAACTCTTCCTTTGATTTCCATTCCACAGTGCGCCTGCATTGTGCTGCTGGAAAAACAACACGTAACACGTCTGAGGCACGATGTGGGATCCAAATGGGAATGCAGGGAGAAATAGGAAGAATTCGGTAAAGCAATGGGCAAAATGAAAGGTTTTGCTAATCAAGATTTCTGAACAAGCAGCAGAAGGAAGCACCTTCTCACATGCAGCCTGCAGTGAGACATCCCGTGCAGTTCATTATTAAGTTTAGGTCAACATATTGTTCAACAAAAGCAATTATACTTTGCTCTTTTTGCACAGCATTGTTGGTTATCTAAAAGCTCCTGGGCAACAGGAATTTTTCCTAGCAAAGGCAACATTTACTTGATGGGGGGAAAACGGTTGCCTTTTGATATGTAGGTTCTTGAGAAATGATTGATTACAAAAACACAGCAGAGAAACAGTGAAGCTAAAGAAATCATAATAATGTAAATCAATTTCTTTGCTAAAACAATCTTCTTGCAGGAGCTGACATTTTGGATAAATAACATCACTTGGAAGAGTATACAGAAAGCCTCACACCGCACAGCTCTCACTCAAAACTGCAAAACAGCAGTGCAAAAACCTATCAGGTAGAGTAAGTAGTCACCCTGACCCTTAAATCAACTTTTCAGAGCTGAAAAAGCAGCTTCAAATCTCCAGTAACATGTTAATGATACATATTCTGTCAGGACATAATTCTACACAGGAAAAAATCACACTCACACAAAAAAAGCCTGTTACTGAGCTAGAGAAATGTTCTGTACAAGTGCATTTCCTTCCTAGCCTTGGGGATAAACCAAATTATAGCTCACGCAGGTTGAGAATTTGCAGCATTGTACTAAAAATGGTATCTGCAAGCATACAGCTTTTAAAGGCTAATATCCTGCACTTCTGTTTTCCTCATCCCAAAATCCTTCAAAAGAAAATAACACTTGAAGCTGAAATTTCTTAAGTGTGTTTTCATTGCAAAGGTGACTTGGGAGTAAGTAGATACTAAGGATGGAAGTAGCAATGAATAAAAGAGAGAAAGAGGTGAGTTATGCATAGAAAGTGGTTGGTTTTGTATCACAATTTTATGCATATTTCCACAAGCATCTCAGAAATTAGATATTCCAAAAAAAGTCCTGCCTCTGTAAGAGGCTGTATTGAAAGCAAAGACACATCAAGAAAATGGTATCTATGTATTTCCTACAGCAATGTAACAAAACAGCCAACAACACTATCCTCCTCCACACAAACAGAAACAAGTAGGAAAGCAGAAGGCCTAACTATGGGACTTCACTCTTATTCATCCTCCTTTCACCTCATTCATCCTCCCTCTTTTCTGTGATCGCATCATTCACTGGTTTTTCATAGCATTATCTTGGCCAAAAATTCAAGCATTATTCAGTGTGCCTGTACTCAACAGCGGTCTGATACTGATCAAGGCTTTTGAGGCAACAGGGAACCAGACATCTAGGCTTAATAAGGGAAATCACTTGGAAGTGCAGAATCCCACTACAGACAAACAATTGGGCCCATTAACAATTTGTTATGCCAAGTGTTTTGCTGCATAAAATACGCACAAGACAATAACCACACAATCCTTAATGTTTCTAATTTCAAAGATCCATAGGTATTGGGAAGATGTTAGCACACAGAAAGTCACACAGGAAGCCAGGGCTTACAGTTAAGTTTTTATCGGTATAGTCTGCTGAACAGTTTTCTGCAAATTCTCTTAGGATCAGTCATTTTACTGTGGGGTATGTTTGGGTTTTTTAATCCTAGATAGTTTTAGGTCTAATAATGAAAATTAAAAGATTTTCTTAAATTCAGTGTAATGGTTTGAATGTAAAAACTAGGAAAATAAAAAAGCTTCCTGAAACACTCTTGTAAAGCTCAATCTGTGCTCCTGGCATGCTTTTTTTAAACCATGCTCATCTCCAATAATGTAGTTAATAGGAGTATAATGAATTGAACATCTACCATTTGAGGTAATGAATTCTTTGAGCAAATTACAAACCTAGCTAAGAGACAAAAATCACAAGTATAGATTCACAGTAGCACTCCCAATTTCACAGTAAAACATCTGATTCAGTCTATCTTTTCCCTTTAGGATGAATCTTCACTACGAGGTACTGAGGCACTGGCACAGGTTGCCCAGAGAAGCTGTGGCTGCCTCATCCCTGGAATTGTTCAAGGCCAGGCCAGGTTTGACAGGCCTTTGAGCAATCTGGTCTAGTGAAAGGTGTCCCCTGATATGGACAATCAGAATAATATAAAACCAGTAAAAACTAAAGCAAACTAAAGCAGAGGCTTGAACCTCTGGATGACCAGAAAGTTGCTGTTTCTAATGCATTTTTAAAATTCATCAATACAGTGAAACAGCACATGAAGAATCACAAAGAAACAAAAAGATTAGTCTTGCTCAATGCATATCTAAAGTTAAGCCCCACGTCATTCCAGAATCTCCAAAGACAGAAAGGAAACAACTCTGGCTGTTAGTTCACACAGAAGTATAAGCCCTATGAAACAAAGCAAGTCTCTGCCATGGATGTGTCATCTTCACTATACATTATTTCTTCTGTAGCCCTGCATCCTCTTGAGATGCTCTATCTCCTTATGAGGGGACCACAAAACTAACTCAACCTCATACACTGATCTGTACAGATGCTGCAAAACCCACTGATACCATCAAAGGAATATAAGTTGGGAAAACATGCCACCTTAATTCTTCTGTGATTTGTTCTGTGAGTTTGGACAAAATAACGACTCTCTTCATCACCTGTCAGTTATAATATGGGGAGAATGAGAAAGGATAGCATCCAAAATCACTCTTCCGATGGGCATTTTGGAGAGACAAAGGGGGTGGAGAGAAAATGAAGTCCTTATCACGTAGAAAGCATAAGGAAAGTTTTAATGAAAGTTGGTAGAGGGTTTGGTTGTTTGGGGCTTTTTCCCCCCTCCCAGACAGAGTCAGAAGAATTTCTGTAGAACACTTCAGAAAATATTCCTATTATGTCTTTTCTGGAAGAGCCAAGCTGGAAAACAGGCACCTGAGCCTTTTCTTCCCCATAAAAAAATGCACGTAGAATTACAACCAAATTAAACTGCATTTTTGCTTCCAAGTAGTAATCCTTTCCTCACACTTAAACCTTCTTCAAGAGAGTCTTCACTGTGAACAACTGTTAGCATAACAATTGTCCTTTCCATTAAAGAGCATGCTTTTCAACTTACACTTGAAAATCACGTAGGATAACAACTCTAAGGTAATTAAAGTCTGGCAGCTCATAACTGAATTGCTAGAAGATAAAATGTCACTGCTCCTCAAAACTCTCATTTCAGCCTATTTTAACATAACAAAGACACTCAAGGCATGAGCTCTACTAGAAAGTTCAGTAGGTTACAATTTTGATTTTTTAAACCAATCTGCTCTATTGATAAAGATCTAAATGCAAATCTAGCTATAACCCGAACAAAGACGCTTTATGCTGAAGTATTTATACCCCTGCCTATGGAAGTAGCTGCAGCGGCACAAACACTTCCATGCCAATATAAATGCACACAGATTCCCTGCAGTGTGCTGCTTTAACGATACTCCAATTGAGTTAAACACTAAAATTTTCTAGGCTTAGCAACACCAATATTTCACTTCAGGGGAGCTGATCCATCATAGTTGTCGGTGTGCACACTCTTAGCCCATGGCCAAGGCTGGATCATTTGAGTTGTTTTGCTTTGCTTCATTGAAAACTAAGGTGACTCAAATTACTTTGAATTTGCTTCAGGCAAAGCTCGCACACATGGACAGCTATAATGGATCAACTGAAATGCAGTAACAGATTGGTGAGGTTAAGGCCAGTGCTGAAACAGAGCACAAGTCCTTTGTATTTTTTCCTTCCCTGGCACTTTAAACAAGGAACAAACCTAACTTGCGCCTTTGAGAGCTACTACAAACAGACAAGCAAAAAACAACAACTAAAACATTCCTACACCTTGCAGTCTCTTCGAGAACAATACAGAATAACTTGAATTCAGAGATGAAGATCTGGACAGTTACTCAGTTATCTTTGCTTCTACCTACTCAGCAACTACAACAGCAACCTGGTCTAGTGGAAGGTGTCCCTGCCCATGGCAGTGGCTTGGAACTGGATGATCCTTAAGGTTCCTTCCAACCCAAACCATTTTATGATTCTTTGATCTCTATTTCCAGTGAAATCTTCCTGGTTCATATCACAAGACTTTTACAAATGAAACTAAGAAGCAAAATAAAGAAAAAAAGAAAGGATGCAACTGTCTTCTAGTCATTAACGGGTCATCTGACCCTACTGTGTATGTCCCTTGGTACCTACTCGAACAGTATGTATTCCATACTACATGCTGAACACAACTGCATCATCATCTGCATCACTTCCAGTGCTACTCCTTCTTAATTGAGAATAGGTGAGAGTACAAGTTGTAGTTATCTATTACAAGCACAGTAGAGAAATCCTGTCTTGTCAGACTACTCAGGAAGCTGTCAATGCCATTAGAAATTCTCCTTGAAAACTGACACTGCAGAATGTGTCAGTAGTTTCTGATGATGTCAGATGAGAAACTGCAGCAAGAGCTATGAGCAGAGCAGTGCTCCCTTGAGACACCAACTTTGGCAAGTTGTACTGAAACGCTGCAAGAATGTATCTGAAATTGAGATTACTGAAACGTAATACCTCTTTTGAAAACTTTACAGCACACAATTTATCAAGCCAAAGCCACAGTTCCAGGAAGAGAGGACCATCTGTTTTTCTTTGGACTTCTTATTTTAAGGCTCACCTTTAATCAACTTAAAGTATTTTCATACACTGGAATGCAAAGAATTAATAACTTAAGAACTAGATAAATGACTCAGTGAGACTCCTTGAAATACTGACTCCTCCAATTTTAATTATCATTAACTAGAAAGTAACTGCCTACTTGTAACACAGGCTTATTAAATCTGATACCCTTATACTTTTAACCTACAAAGGGGGCAACAAGGACTCCAGATCTATTTCTATGCCAAGCTTTGCTCTTCACCTATCTTATATACCACTTGGACGAGTATAATCTCTCATAGGCCTATTTTTACATTCCAAATGAGAAAGTCCTTATGACAACAAAGGTGCTATGTTTAATACTAGCAAGGTTTTCAGAATCGGGGAAATGAAAGGGTTGCATTATAAACCTTATCTTACACATAATTTGAAAGTAAATGCTTGTTAAAAACAAAAAGCCTTTGAAATATCAGAAAAAAAAGGGACTGAGAACAGTACACTATATTCTTTAAAATATTTCTCAAACTCAAAGCAAAATTACCATTAAGCTACATCTAGCGAATAGATGAATACATCCATAACTCTGTACTTCTGACTATGTACAACTAATTCATGTAAATATGTGAAAAGATGCAACTGAAAGACATGATGATTTAATTTAATAATAATTTAATAATTGATAAGTAATTAATTAATAATTTAATAATTAATTTAATTTAATAATAGCTGGTTTAATTTCCACAAATATTACACATTAAATGAGCAACATCTCAAGATCAATTATAGTATCTAGTTGATTTCCAAGTTATCTTCTCACTTTTACAAGTTCATAACACAAACAAAACTTTTATGTAAGAAACACAAAACAATTAAAAAACCCCTAAAACTAAATCTGACAAACAGTTATGAAAGGTCTATCACATAGCATAGCAGAGATAAGCAGGAGAAATTCTACTCTTACCTATGAGATTCAGGGTTGTCCTCTTTAGACACCATCCTCTACTATATCACTGTCCTACCAACCTGCATACAGAGTCATCTTCTTCCAGCAATCTTAATTTAATCTAAGATTCTCCAACTATCCCCTGATTATGTGGCCATAGGGAATACTTTATTTTTGCAAGAATCTGCCACCCAAAACACAGCCTGACTGAACACAGACACGTATTTCTAAGGCCTCTTTTTAGATACACTATGATAGAAGAGAAGCTGATCATTCACAATTTTAGGCATCAAATTATGGCTTGAGTGAAGGATGTTGTTTAGTTTAATTCCCTTCCTGTGATTAATAGCACAACATTAACAGCTTACTAAAAAATAAGCTGTAATTCACAACATTGCAACCAAAGTACTCAAAGCCTATATATTGTGGAGGGTACTTAGGGATTTTGCATAATAACAGCGGATTATAACACTACAGATCCAGGCACCTACTCTACTGCCAGAAATTGTAATCCTATACCACAGACAACAGGAGTAAATGTCTACCATCACAACCCACAAAGTGAAGCATGAGCCCAGAATTTCATTAGCACCTTAAGCTACTCTGTCAGACTGAACAAAGATGGCATTGTAGTCTGCTAACACTTGTCTGCTACAGCTCCATCTGCCTGAGCCTACTCATCAAGTCTAGCAGATGTGCTCAGTTTATGCAAAGAAATGAGAATTAGAGGGAAAAAAGTATAATAAAATCAACCTTTAAACAACTCCTAACACCCTTTCAGGATAAACATTTTGTCAAGCATAACGTAGTATCCAAGCTCCTGGAGCTGACCTTTCAGTTTCATTAAAGGTATTAACAAGCATACATACAAATGTTTTCTTACAAACAAAATATATGCTACTTTTAAAGAGATAAACCTGTGAACCTTCCAGCCTATACTCCTGATTACATCTTCCATCACTACTTTAAAAGCTGCACGTGCAGCTGATTCCAGAAAAGATTTCAAAACATCTCTGCTGCATTATACAGCTAAAACGTTTCTTTAAATATGTATTTTCTCATTACCTGTAATGTTAAAAGAGATGCCTTTTGTCAAGTAAAACTAACCCTAATGTTTGGCTGCTAGGGAAAGGAAAGTATGTTACCTAGTTGCTGCTCTTACTTAAGAGGACTAAAGGCTGAGCAAGTGAATGCAATAACAGCACAAAAGTATGAGAGCTCCTTAGTATGGAATCCTGCCAAAATGATCTGTTCTGATAAATGGCCTGACAAAAGGGAACCATAAATAAAGTTACTCTTTTGACATCATAAAGTTGATGCATATCCTACCCAAGCTAGTTTTGTATAAAACAGCAAATAAATCTAAGAGATAAAAAGAAGGCAGAGAGATGCTTTTATTTCAGCTAAGTCTGCCTATTTATTCAGAAACCATTTGAATGTCAATTTTTGGCCTATCTGAAATGATTTCTCTGAGTATGTGCAACTCGGATCCATTTCCAGCCTACACCATTATAAATACTGATTATTTCATATCCTGTACAACATATTCTGCGTAACCAAGTTCAATTTAAAACTACAGTTATTAAAATGAACCACCAACTTTGCAACTGCCTACAGTGCTTTTTGGTTTTTATAAATCTTCTCAATAGTATCAATTTGATAATGAAGAAAGAGGCTTGATGAGAACATTTGCAACATGGGGTGAAACAGCATCAAAACAAAGCATTGAAAGAGACTTTGAAAAGACTCAAAATCTTTCTTCAAACTTTTGACAAATGCTTTCAGTACATAAAGCAGAAATATTTTTACCTATAAGCAAACTGCAGCCCATGTAGTATCTTTAAAAAGAAATGCTTAAGCATGAAGTCCGGGTGTCCTCTGGGAGATCTATGGTTTAATCGTTCAATATGCCCCATATTGTGCACAATTTGTTTTTAAAGTACTGAAACAGAATTTAAACCTAGGTTATTTAACAGGGTATGAACAGCACTGGATAAAATTTAAACACATTTTGCCTTCAAATGAAAGGGTTTAGCAACCTACCAAATCCCGGAATGCTTTTGAGACTGGATTTGAGACAGATTTTTTCAAGTCTGAGGTAGCTGTATCGCAGCAGGCAGTTCCACAGGAACATCCAGTCCATTCGCGTGCGATGGTTCATGATAATGACACTCCTTTCTCCAGGAACAAATCCATCACCAGTGACAACCACCTTGGCACCGAACACCATTTCCAGCAAGGCCTAGAAATAATGTCTCAATATTATGGCTGTACTCTCAGAAGAAAAGCATCAGCCCATCAGCAATGAAAATTCATTTGAATTATTTCACTTATTCACTCACATAATCAGTGGTAAACAAATTTCTGACTGTTTTCTAATAAAGCAGACAGCTTTCCCACAGTAACAGTCAGCTGTTTAATGGAAGAGGAAACAATAATTAAATAGGGCTTCTTAAAAAGCACTCTTTTCCAGTCAATGTCCAACATTAAACTTACCTTTCCCTGGTTTTCCTGGAATACTATCACATAAGAATAAAAGTAAGAGAATCAGTTATAACTTGGTAGGTAATCTAAGGAGGGACTGGTTGCACAAATAATCTATTGATCAACACTGTCAGGGCTGGGAAGGCATCAGAAGCTGCCTTGCTTTCTCCTTAGATCCAAACGGTCAGCAGGTTTGCGCTCGACTTCCACTTGCAAAAATAGCTAGAACCTAATGGCACAAAGAGCAGCAGAGAGAGAGAAATCCCAGACAAGCTTGGACACAGTACATTAAAGCAGACCTAGGTCTGTACAGGTCTACACTGCTACCTAGAAACCTGCCTCTACCCCACAACTGGCTGAATGCTAGTACCTTGCAACCTTTTAAAGCCTAGTGGATAAACAGTGGAAAGGTATAAAATCCCAAGAAACAGATATTACCTAGAGGTAAGACTTGCAAGCCTTAAGATAAGGGCCACTGGCAGGATACTGTCCAACCTAGTTAGTGCAGGAAAAGAAACCACCAAAACATGGTTGGACACATAGAGGAATAAACATTTGGCCTTAACATACAAAACTTCAAATTACCTCCTTACCTTCTCTTCCCCATTCTTTCTCCAGAAAAAAATATAGAAAAAAAGCAAAGTCTGGGGATTTAAACAGAGCACTGGGAAGTAAAACAACTTTCTATTCTGTTCATATTTCTGTCACCTCTGTGCCGCAGAACCTCAAAGAACACACGTTTCTCAGTTTAAGTCACCTGTAAAACGGGAATGACATTCTCACAATTGCAAATGGCTTGAGCTCTCAGAATGAAAAGCATTTTATGTGCCAAATATTAATACTATTCATAGCTCACTACAATTCTGGCAAAGGTATTGCTGTCAAGAGTAACTGCAGACAACTGCGAAAGCAGAACAGGTTGTAGAGCTCAAAATGGTAAACAGTTATCTTCTTTTCAGGAAAGAAAGAAGCAGCTTTTTTTTTGATAGTTTAATAAGAATCACATCACATACTTAACATCTACTTAACCATAATAATGAACAGATATCCCATTCTACATACCCTAGTGCTAGTATAAGCTAAACTACATTGAAACAGTTAAGACCCACCTCACTGTCCCATCCTACAGACCCTGCTAGAAATGAAATAATATGTGGCAGAGGAGTGAGGAAGGTGGAAGTTTCTTTCTTACACTATAGAGGTCAGGGTCAGAGTTTCCCTGTTGGAGTTCAACTGGTCTAATATTAGTTTATTGTTTGGAGGTACAAACCCAAGTACCTGCTTCTCCTAACTAAGAATGAAACAGTGTAAGGGCAGAAAACTAATGCAGACAAGGTCTGTGCCTCAAAATGGTTGGGTGTAAAATCTTTTTTAGACCTCTTTCCTGAACCTAAATTCCCAAGATCCTTACAAAACAATCTTTTTTACAAAAGTATTCAAATTATTTTGGTTTAGGTCCAGTGTGGACTGAAATCAAACTTTGGACAACAAATGTTATCACAAACTAGTTGTAATGATCCAGAATTATAAGGCTCAGGCAGCTAATCAGATAGAAGACCAGCATCTTATTTTGGAAGTTGCAATTTTAGAAGAACTGGGACACAAACAGTGAAAGGGTCAATCTGTGACACTATCAGTACTCAGCTAAATTTCATCATCACAGGAACTAACAATCCCTCTACTCCCTTTATGGGTAATTATTTCCTCCCTCCTAATTTCATTGCATTTAGTAATGACAAAAAGGACAAAAGTTTTGGAACAGGAAACAGCTCACACCCCTTTAAAACACACAGGACAGAAACAGAGAAAGCAGAAATTATTTGATATGTAATAAAGATAAAACTTTCTTTATGCCATAAGATATGTATTTCTGCACACCAATATAGCATTTTACTGCATAAAAAGTTAAACAAATCTTTAAAGGCCTAGAGGAACAAAGTCCCTTTGTTTTCAGAGGACGGATGAAGAGACAGATCCCATTCATACTGCCTTTCCTCAGGAACAATTCAGGGAAGAGCTTTGTTATTGGTTTCCAATATATATTTCCATTGGTATAATTCTCCTACATCTATAAAGTTGACGCATTATAAGTGAGGAAGACATCATTTCTAGGGGCAGTTCTTCTTCAGCTGAAATCATTTGCTCTAATTCAACTACGAGGACTAAATTCTAAGAGGGATTAAGTAAGAGAATAGTGAAGATCAGCAACAGTGTACCAGGCAGTGAGTAATTTTCCTAATTAGACAGTTGGAGCACACTTGAAAGGAGCAGTTTGTTAGACTATTCATTTAGGAAGTACTTAATGTTAAAAAGTCATCCTGCTTCCTAGTGCTTCACCTACACTCCTCTGGTCAGCATCTAACTGACGCTGGATGAAGATGTCACGACAAGGCCTTTTCAAGAGTACTATTAAGACATGGTATTAGCTTGCATTTAAATTAAAACTGTTAAAGAAGAGGGGGACAATCTCCACCACTGAGCTAAAACCTAAGTCTTCACAGTTAGTAAGTGTATTAAGGCCGGTTTTAACAAAAGCATGGAAAGAAAACAAATATTAAAGTGTAAGTGAGCAAACTAAATTGCGGGATTACAAACAGTTGCCCAGATCTTGACTCATCAAACTGAAACTTACCACTGGGAGTGTGAGCCAAGTGGCCACAATGGAATCGGTGATCCAGCGATACCAGGCTGGTGAGATAAACATCAAAGGTAGAAAAGGACCCAGCATGAATATACTTCCAAAAAAACTTCCCAAGAACAGTGTAAGTACAAAGTATATCCCTCTCCATGACACCATGGCTCTGAAAAAAGAAAGTTGGCACTGTGTTAGATAAACTGAAAGTAAATAGATAACTCTTCAAGTCCATAAGTCTAGTTTGAGGCAATATTCCTCCTTTTTTCACTTTTTATCCCATGGCTAACAACACATGATGACAGTAAATGCAATCAAGATGCTCTACTTCACAAGCAACAGTAAGAGAATGACTTCATAAACACAGTGATTTGTAAGGAGCAATAGGGTATTAAAGGGATCGTAAAAGTATCAGCTACATCATAATTTCCTCCACTTACTACACAACGTAGTTCCACTCTAAACTCTTGAGCAAGCCATTTTTGTTATCCAGAGGTATTAAAAAGGTATATAAGAGAATCACAGAATCATAGAATAGTTTGGGATGGAAGGGACCTTCAAAGCTCATCTAGTCCAACCCCCTGCAATGAGCAGGGACATCTTCAACTAGATCAGGTTGCCCAGAACCACATCAGCCTGGCCTTGAATGTCTCCAGGGATGGGGCATCCATCGCCTTTCTGGGCAACTTGTGTTAGTGTTTTATTTCCAGATGTCACTGGTCTTCACCTAACAAACAAGCCAAAGCACCAGCTTGTACAGCTCATTTATAAACAACTTTTCTCCTGAATGCACTGTTTCTCTCTCCAGCAGAAGGGGAGGACAGGAGCACAAGGGACACCATCTTCTCTGCTGCCTAAACACATGGAATTTCACTGAAGCAGAATTCATACATGGATTGCCAGGCTGAAACTGTTTGTGTGTGTGTTCTGTGTTTCCCTATGCGTGCAATGGAACATCTTGCTAGTGGTTTCAAGCTGCAGCTGGAAGTGAACAGAGCTCTACCTTAACCACGTTAAGGCCCCGAGACTACAAGAAGCATGCAGGAACACCAAGTCTTAAGTCATGTGTGCTCCCTAATCAGTGAACACATCTGAAAGACTTGGTCGTGATCTCATTGGGTATCAGTTTGCCCATCTGTATAAAGGCGACCGTGCCACCGCCTGCCTGAGAGCATAGAAAATGTGTTTGCAAAATGGTCAAGTGCTATGGTGTTATGACTAAAAAAGAAATCTGAAAGAAAGAGAATTACTTTAAAGTACATCTCAGATTATCCCTAAGAGAAAATGCCAGGGGGCTATGCAAAGTTAATGCAACAAAATCAAATCAAACGTCCATTTACTGCCAGTGACAGGAATCTGCTGAAAGTACTGTCTATTTTCAGAATGCATTAAGTACAGGGGGAATGACAGAAGATTGTGCAGAAAATCTTGAATTCAGCATTCTCTAATCTTTCAGCTTTTGGTTTTGTCACTATAATGAACTTCTGTCATAATTCATTTGGCTCCAGAAACAGAGAACTGAAAAACAACCAGATGATAAATAATTATAAATCTGGAGCCCATTACTAATGATTACAGTGTTTCAATTCACCATATACTTGTGTGATACCATAGTGATCAGAAAAAGCATCTTAAATGAGTTGTTGATATGCTTCAGAGTTGAACCAGAGGGCACTGTTGAGCAAAACATCTGCTTCACAGCCATTACAGAGCCACAGGAAATAGTTCCTAGCAAAGCAACACCACCCGGACGCACAAAGCTTCAGGGTGCCACTGTGCGAGCAAGAGCTGCTAGCTTCCATGTTAGAGCTGGTCTTCCTGTATCAGTCCTGTGGCTTGAGTGACAGACATCACCACCACCACCAGGGACTTTCCTTGACTAGTTTGGTTGAGTTAGTTATTCAGGTTACCTTAAC
>JANHGB010050470.1:0-40379 GCA_026283785.1 Coracopsis vasa | reverse complement strand
TGTGAATGCTCCATCCCTGGCAGTGTTCAAGGCCAGGTTGGACAGAGCCTTGGGTGACATGGTTTAGTGTGAGGTGCCCCTGCCCATGGCAGAGGGTTTGGAACTAGATGATCTTAAGGTCCTTTCCAACCCTAACTGTTCTAATGATTCTGTGATTCTATGATTCTAAGTAGATGACTTCAATTCATCTGAGGGGATGGAAACATCATCTGAGGGAAGGAAATCATCCTTTCCTTCACCACATGAATATACAGGAAAGACAGGAAAGACAAGGAGCATTAACCCAAGCAGTTCCAGACTCATCAGGTTTGTGTAGATTTTTAAACCTCTCTGCTTTCCCCAAAAAGATTTGTTTTCCCCTCACCATCTGTGCAGTTCTGGCAGCAAGATTTCCTTATCTCTTTCTGTGGAAGCTATCCTCTCCCAAGGCACTAATTTTACTCTTGCACCGAGGGCAAAAGAGATGGTGCTTCTCCCATTACTCTGCTACTTGGTTCACATAGATTCTGCTCCAAGTCAAGCGTTTCTCCTATTAGAAATAAGCTGAGCACTCAGCGTCAGAGCCTTTCTCTCCATTTCAAGGCAGAGCACTTATTTTTCATTTCTGTAGCTATGATCAAACCAAGTCCTGAAATTACATGCCACAATTTGCCTGCTTGCCTATTTTGCTCAACCATACTACTTGCAACCTTTCCCCCCCACTTCCTTATTTAATATTCTAAAAGATAAACTTTCTCTTGAGGAAGTACTATAAACATCACTTTGTTGACACAGATCCACAAGAGCCACCAAAGATAGCTACATTCTGGGAAAGAAAAAAGGGCTCATCTGTTTTTAAACATTCACCCCCACATTCACCCTCCTCCAGCAATCCAGCTCTGGAGTTCCAAGCCAGGATCGTGGGTGGACCTGTCTGCCTGCAGCAAGAAGCACAGCTCTGCCACACGTGGCTCCATGCACGTAGTACAAAGTACAACACTGGATCCTCACTGGCACAACCCTGCAGGAAGAGCAAGGGAGTTTTCAAGGTGCTACTGGCCTGATTTCAGGATATTTAAAGTTAATCCCATAGGTATTCACTATACTAGGCACACAGTTGCTTTTCCAGGAGAGCATCCATCTGCCAAATTATGTCTAAACTGCACAATTCTATTTTTGTTTGCTCAATATCTCCCCATCATTACACAGACTTTAAAAGAAAACACAAACCATACTGTGGTGAAAATATTTTCATTCTAAAATGGATATATTTACAGGCATTAAGGAAGCATGAAAGGGACACTGCAGGACCACTGAAGTCAGTAAGAGTCTCTCTGTTGACGTCAATGAGGTTTTGGATCAGATTCTAATTTATTTGATAGATTATTTGTTGACAAGTCTTCATTCATCTTTAACAGGAACAGACCATGACACAAATAAGATTCTGGGCAGAGAAAACATCTTTTTATAAAAATATCAGGCCAAGTGTTCAGACCAAATAAATTGGAACAGCAGGGTGAAATGTGACACACCCATGGACAAAGACATACAGCTTTTCATATAGGAAGGACTGAAGAAAGGCCTAGATGTAAAGATGTGATTTTAGCATTTTCTGTGACATTTACAGCACATAACGTTACAACACTGGGGAAGAAAACAAAGGATGCTATTAGCACCAACGTGGACTGACTCACCCACAGTTCTCGCTGCAGTCAATGGTTCGACAGAACTTTTTCTTTTGCTATGTGACTGCCAAGCAGCAGTATGGTATGTGCACAGCCACCTGAGGCATAGCAATCAGCAAGTTAACCTGCAGCAAGGTGGCTTTAGAAGACTGAAGACAATTGCATGCCCCTGTCTAGAAGGTTACAGCAATCTTATTTTCTAGGAGTAACATTTTACTTCTGGCTCAGCTGTCTGATTTTCAGTGGAATGACACCTCCAGTCACCTGCAGACACTCAGATGTAAACAAAATTATAAAGGACAATAGAATCCAACTCTCTGACAGTTCTGGAATAGCACGTCATGCAATGTAACCTGTCTTTGTGCAATGTACATGAGCATGTGTGTAATAATCATCTCTCTTTGAAAGTATGTAGGTGCCCACAAACAACTTTTTGACATCTCAAGAGATGTAAATGGAAAATTGATGCTTTGAAGTGAATGAAGTACTAAATCCTTAGTTACTAGCAGCAAGCAGATCACCTTTTTATCAATCAGAACTCTTTCATTTTTATTACAAGTATTTGGTTAAGGCAAGACATTGCTGAGTCAAAATACACATGTGAAATAAGACTTGCACATATCAAGTATTCTGCTTTTTTTCTGCAAATAATTTAATGGGCAGCAATGTAATCAAAGAATAAGTCACTTCAAAAACTTTCCCTTCCACACATATATGACAGTTTCTGTTTGGACCTGCAGGTCCCCTTCCTTCTCCCCATGGGACAGAGGCAAGCTTGGTATCTGAGCCCTTGCACATTCCTTCCCACTCATGAAATATCAGAAGACTTTTCTGGAAATTAAGAAGAGAGGAGTAGGGCACGGCAGTCAAACCATGTCTTTCTGAACAAGTCTTGTTACCACTGGAAATTTGCAGGGAATGCAAGTTTACTGCTCATAGAATTGCTATGAACGTCAAAGTAATAAGCATAGCCTTACTCCAGACTGTTCTCACTAATTCCCTGGCATATGTCTTCTGCTTAAACAATTTTAGTTTTAGCTCAGCTGTCTGCTTGAGGACATTTAAAGAATGGTTAGAGTACACAGCAGATTTTTTCTTTTTTAGAGGCATTTGGCAACTCTCTCCTTTTTGTTTTTAAACCAGAACTAATACATACCATTCTTACAAAAGGAAGCAATAAATTCTAATATACACAGTAAATTAAAAGCAAATCCAAGCAAAAGATGGGTATGATGTCTAAAATCAAAACCCAAAAAAGAAACCACTTCTTTGGCTACTAAAGCCCAAAATGCAATCTAGTAGATAGGGCTTCTCAGCCAATACCTAGGCTTTCATCAGACTCTTTCCACTTGAAAATCAAGACAATAAATTGTATCAGAGTTCATCTGCTCCAGGGAATGTGCACCAGTAACTTACTAATGTTAGTGCCAGTGAGCCTACAGATTTAACCTTTATCCAACACTGCTTCAAACTGAGTGACTAAAGGTGGAGCAAATCAAAACTAGCTATACCATGTTATTTACAGAATTAGCTGCTGTTCTTCTATAATAATCAACTGTGTTTCCAGCAGCTGTAAGTTCAGAGAAATTGTTTCTCATTTCCCACTCAGTTCTAGTCTTTATAGTAACAACAGTCAGCTGACTCTGATTGGTGAAATCAAAGCATGCAGCTTGTAGGGTATCAGTCGTATCAGTACATGATCTGTGGGAAGATAAAAATGACCAAGCCACATAGGCTTTGATGTGCCAGCTCCTATGCAAATTCAAACCTGCGTAATTAGCTCAGCTGAAGCCTTTCCACATCACAGCTGTTAACACCTGGGCAGTGTCTCTTCCCAGGCTGGTTTCAAGTACTCTAAAATTAGGCTGGAAAAAGGACAGTGTCAGAGACACTTGAATTGACTAGACATGGCCACAACAGTGTACCCCACTCAGAAGAAAAGGAAAATCCCCTCCAGCAGCTCCCCAGACCTTGACTCAAGAAAGGACATAACTATACTTATTCTGATCACCTGGCATATTGCAAGACTTTTCATGTCCTCTCTTCAGTCACTGCTGACTCCAAAAGAAGGTTCACCTGGAAGTGAGAAGCTCATCTGTTCCAACTTAGACACCTGAAAGGCAGCTGCCTCTATAAAAGATACGTGTTTACTCCTATAGTGATTCGTCTCATCCTAAATTAAGGCTTTTATTTCTTGCACACTCATTCCTCACCCTTCTGTCCACTCTAATCTGTGTCTGCTCAGAGCACATAAAGGCTTCTGCCAGGTACATGTGTTTGCTGTTCTTAGGTGGAACCAGGAAAAATTGGTGCTTGCTCAGGTCCTACTGCAGTGTGCATCAATATGTGGCTAAGTTGTCTCAGGACTTAGGAAATTCTTTCACATGAGACAGTATAGGCAAAGCCTAAGACATGGGGAATAAGACATCCTCTGGTGATGCTTTCATCTTGCCTGGTAGGTGAGACAAGCAAGTGTGTATCAATATATAGGAAAATCCAACACTACATTATCTTTGCAGTGATTCTCCAGGAAAATCACAAAGGGAGAGCAGAGTTGATATTTTTGTTTTCCCTCTAGGAATTTTTCTTATCATGAATCAGGAACAGTAAGGGCCAATTCAGCAGTGTTTTTTCTGATAATTAACATTTCATGGTACATCCCAACATGAATTAATCTTGTTCAGGGCCAACCACAACTTAATATTAGCTAAATACAGGCAGCAATGACACTAGTTTCTTTGCTGATAATTCTTTCCAACACAAAAGGACATTGGTCCAGACACAGGATTTCAGTGCAACACTCTCAGTGCTAACATTATGTGCTTTATAGATAACATATAGTAGAGAAAAACTTAGTGTGCTGGAGTTGCTTTCTCTTCATATAGCACTTGGGCATGTGAGGCAGGCACATATGCATTCTGCGATTCAAAGAAAACTCATTAAGTTACACATGTAATGGCCCCGCAATTCCTGTCAGAGTAAGACATGAAACCTGTTCAGATATGCTGGCACAAGGATTTCTTTTTCCCTACAGCATGCATTGCCTCACCTCACAATGATTTATTCAAAATATCCATTAATTGAGAGGAAAGAATAGCAATTGGAATGGAAACTAAAAAGCCTAAAATCGCACTGGTGCTAATAAAGCCAAAGCACAAGGAAGCAAACCCTGCATTAGCTATATGGCCAACCACTACCACGGAATGAAAAAAAATAAAGTACAAGGGCTTGATCCAAATGCTATTCACAACCATCCAACTGGATGATTGCTTAACTTCACAGCTAAAAAAGGACTAGACTAGAATCTCAGATGCTAATTTCATATACCAGTTCATGTTCAGGTTAATTCCCCTTAGCTCAAATCTCTACAAAGAGCACACAATGCTACAAAAGACAGAGGAGGATTCCAGCAAAGCCCTTGACTCTTGCCTCTCATGGATGAAGCACAGGGTAGGAGAGAGAACTTGTCCTGCACTGTATTAATCTTCCTCATCATGAAAGTTGTGACATTATTGCTCAACAAGCACAATACAGAGTAACACGGGACACTAAAAGCAGGATTCTTATTCAGCAGCCTCAAAACAGCAGAAAAATCAAGGTCTGATTTCATGAACAGCTCACCAGCAAAACACAGTAGGAAAAGCTTGAATTCGCAGGTAATCAAGGCAGCAGAGATTTGGATGCTTTCTATTCCTAAGCAGTATCCAAACGTAAAGACAATAGCACAGATAAGTGCACATAGGCAAAGCAACAGTGAGCTTCATTTTCTTCCAAGAGTAACTCCAAGCACTGCGCCAGGCAATGTGATATTTTGTGTTTGGCCTACATGTTCTAATGCATGGGTACTGAATCACAAAATGACCTAATTTAACGGGGAATTAAATCAATACAAGCTTTTGCATTTAAACTTTTAGGTTTACTATCACCTGCAGCTCCATTATTTACTCAGACTTCACAAGACACAGTGAGAGCCACAGCAGCAACCCTTCAAAATGACACCAAAGCATTTAGTTTTTAAGAGGCTGAAAAGCAGTGAAAGAAATAAACAGGAACTCTCTTCCCAGATGGAATTAGATGTTTGACTCCTTGTTCCATCATATGAAATGGACTGTGATAAAGAAGTGGTGAAGAACAATTACCCTTTCCTATGCTTGCACTGGAATAATTAAAAACTACACAATTTTCCAGATGCTTACTCCCACTCCACAGTCTGATTTTCTTTTGGAGACAACTGATCTTCCCCAAATAAAAACCAAAAAACACACACACACACAAAATAACGCTACTAAGCTCTCTAAGGTGAGCTTACAATTCCATGCTATTTGCACAAGTTTTTGGTTTGTTTTGTTTTGGGGGGAAGCATCTAGCTTTTTAGCTATACTATTGCCATATATTGAATTTCTCCCAATTTACCATAATATTCAGATTAAAACCTTACTTCTCAAAATGACTCACCATGATTTGCAAAGGAAACAATGACTTACAGTGCGTAACTCATGCTAAAATCTAAGTGACAACACATATAGAATCATAGAATCATAGAATAGTTAGGGGAGAAGGAAGGTGACCTGCAAATCCAAACAGAAACTGTCATATATGTGTGGAAGGGACAGTTTTTGAAGAGACTTATTCTTTGATTACATTGCTGCCCATTAAATTATTTGCAGAAAAAAAAAGCAGAATACTTCTCCTAACTCTTCTTAGGCCACAATGTCAGCACTACTTATTTACAAGCACTTCCATATTCAGTGGAGTCTTCAATGCAAATGTGGATTTATATATAGCCCACAGTGCCTAAGGGTGTTTTGCTCTTTTGTTTTCAAAAGACAATTTGTTTGCATCCAGTCTGTTAACTACATCACACAGCATAAACTGGCTAGATACACCCAACAGAGACTTTCCATACATGATTAAATGTAATCCAACTATGCCTTCACAGCTATGTCAAGGTTTCTCCTAAAACCCATACATTTCAAAAAACCTGATTTGTGATCAGTATCTAAACCTCATGACCAGCTACTGCTCAAAGCAATCACACACGAAACCAAACTTACCATGTGGGGGAGCAATCCTTCTCCTTGCGTGAAGGAGTTCAGAGTTGCAAACTGTCCTTTCCACTTGAAAATCTCAGTCTAGAGGAGCGGAATGACTTTTCAAATGTGAAACAAAACTCATTTAGGAAATGGGCAGATTTCCAGAGGAACTGTCAGAAGGTGAATGTGTGTCACACGAACAGAAGTGCAACCATCATACTACAGAGAAAAACCTCCCTGAACCCCTCCAAGGAGTTACTATATTCATCAGATCTTACCAGTCAACTGTAAAACAGACCAATTGTTACCAATTTAATTACAATCCTTGTTGCTAATAGCACCATTTTCAGCTGAAAATTATTTTACAACTATTTGATCACCAGAAAGCATTGCATGCAAGCCCCCTCGTTTTGCTAATGAGACGACACCGAGTCACTCTGTACATGACAATGAATGAATTTGTTTCTTTTCTAAATCAGAAGATTTCTACCTCCCAGGTGATTTGTCTTTCCAAACAAAGACTCTGACACACATTCAGTTGCAATATATTACTATTAATGTTATGAAAATAACTGTGCATCAGAGCCTGATAAGTTTAGCTGAAAATAGTCAATAAATTATTTAGTTCACAAAATGTCATTATATGTGGGGTTTACTTAATTGAATAGAATAATTTATGGTAAAACCTAGAAAAAAGATCAATGCAGATGGCTTGTGAGAATGATTGAGTTTCAGTGAAGGCAATTTGATTTTTATCCCTCATTATAATAATGTTAAAGGGAAAACATCAACTTTGGTAAAAATCAATATTTGATGAGTGCCTAGGCCATGAATTTTAAGTAGAGGTAGAACTGAGGTGAAATAGGTGTAAATAATTAATAACTTCCATACCCTGAACAAATAACTGTTTTGTTTTGGAAAAAATGCCTATTATCCAGAGATCCTTCTGTTCTCATAGAAGATAATTCAGTAATGAGTGTTTGTTTTTTAAAATTCTTTTTTTAAATTGACAAATGATTCTTAAAAGACTCTTGCAATATACTGAATAAAAGGTTTTTACAGGCAACAGAATGATAAAAATTACAAACATCTTAATTTTCTGAGTAATACATTTCACATTTTTCCTTTTCTCTTTACACTACAAGAATATTTTCCACTTTGCCATCAACACCCATGATAGCTAGAGACAGAATGAATAAAAATGGTACAGATTTAATAAAAAAACCCTTGTAAATTAAATCTTTATACAACCTTGTACATGGAAAATCAGAGCTGTGCTATAAAAGCAACCTGTAAAATTATTTCAAGAGCAATTTTACTGCAAAACACTAGCCATGCAAAACTAGCTATTTGTGTATTTTTAAAAGAAAGCACAATTGATTTGGTCTGCATGTAGCATATATCTTTATTTTTGCTTTGTAAAATATTTCCCCTAAAACCAGAAACTAAAGACAAAATCCCAGACTTCTTTAATGAATACTTTTTATTACTGAGACATCCAAGAAAAGATAGCCTGGGATCACATCTTGGTTCCCTTCTCCCCAGTATTCTCAATAATGTCCTCTCCCACTGACACCGCACAGCACTTTGGCGCCTACATGGATTCTCTTACACCATCCTCCATTAGGTCACATGAATAAAATTGTTCATCATGGCAAGTAAGCATACATATACCATTGTAAAGGAGAAAAACGGCCAACTAGTCCCTACTAACAATGCATGGCTTTTCAATATTTTTTTTAATAAAACCAGAGGTGCAGGGACGTAACTGAACACCCGACACTGCCTGAAGCAGTTAGAGCCACTCAGGTGATACCACAAGTCACATACACCTCTACACTCATGAAACAGTGAAGAAAAACAATGCAGACTGACAGCTTGTGGAAAGAAGACCTGTAAGAAGGAAGCACCAGGTTTAGGCAGGCTTCAATTCCCATTGTGATTGGTTTACTGAATTACACACAGCTTGCCTCTTAGGTCACATTTTTTTAATCTATAGCAGATAACACTGCTTGACAGATCATACATGCACATATAATTTCATGGGTCACACACCACTGATATTCATTAGATTCATTACACCTTCCACTGGATCCACAGCTAGAGACTGTCACAAAGAAAACCCATGTAGTTCAATAGCATTCCAGCAAAGTAAGAATTTGTTTGACCTAAGGATTCAACAGGTCACTGAGTTTTTATCCATTAAATCTTTGGTTCAGGCTGAAAACACTGACAGCAATTTTCAAAATGTCATATTAACATCAATTTGTGCAACAGATTATAGAATGCAAAGACACTGAGAGACAGCAAAGGATGGAAACCCCACACTTTAGAAACGAGGTTGGGAGGAATACTGCTACCTTTGTACCAGAATTTATGTAAGATTCTGCTACTTAATGTACTTGGAAATGTTTACAGTCAACCTGCTAGTTTCCTCTTATCACAGAAAAACATCCCATATGCAGGCTTGAAAGAAAGCATTCCTCACAGCAGGGATTATAGGTTAGAATAATAAGGCAACTTTCTGCAATGCTTGTGAATCTTCTGTTCCACGCTCTGAGCCTCATGGATATCATCTGCTTTTAACATTTACTTTTAACATGCAATCCCTTTTAACATTCATTTCTCAGCTCAAATTTCCTTGCCATTTGTAGCAAGATCCAATATGGGATTAATGCAGGTACCACAATATTTAGAAGTATAAATCAATTAAGCACAGGTCTTGCTATGCAGGCGATATGACACAGATAACAACTGGTACACCCTTCATTATGTCTTCAACTAGTTTTCTTTGTTTATTCCCAGCATTCTCCTGGCTGCAAGTACCATTGCTCTATTTAAAGCAGTTTTTTCTTGTGCTAAATAGCTTCTTACCCTGTAAGCAGAGCTCTGCAGGCCACTGGTTGAAGTACAAACTCCAAGCAAGGTAATTCTGTCAGCCAAAGCATGCACTCATTTACGTGAGACTACACTCCAAGCCTCTCCATGAAAATCAATTCACACCTCTGTTACTCACCACAGAGTTACATCAATAAGTGATAAAATAAAAGTGATGGGAAACCGAAGCTGAAATTCATCCCTGAAATTATACCTCTATTGATTCAGACCAGCTCCAAAAGCAAGTTTCCTAGAAATATGCCAATTTCTTTTTAGTGGCATTGAATAGAAAAGAAGGGGTAGGTTACAGATACATTGACATCTGTCAAATTTAGCTCAAGAATTCAGTTACAGTAAATCAGCTGGGACACCACAAAATTTTTTATCTCATCTAAAGCTGGTAGCATCATCTAAACAACACAGAATATTCCTTAGTGGGTGGAACTAAAAACATTCTAGTATTTATGCTTATTTTGAGAAGAGCAAAGCTCAGGAGGTTCTCTACCTCCCTCCTCCTCTGCTGCCTTGGCCAAAGGCGCATCCTTTCTAGCCTCTGCTAATCTGGAATGCTGAAGCTTTTATTCTGCAGCTCTATTTCTTTGGGAAAGCAGGAATACAGGTGTGCCCTAACTCATAAAGCACTTCTACTTTGTTTTCTTGCCAAAAACACTCAGGAAATCAGTTGTACAGAGTGGTCTGCAGAAACTTATCCAGGAAGTTTCCTCGCTCCCTCATGATTTATACCCTCTGTAAGTTTTTGATCCTTATAAACAGTAACACCAGTTGTAACCCCACTGTAACAAAAAATAAGTCTTTCTTGACAAGTTCTCCCCCAAATCCCAGACTTTTGCGGTTTCCAGTGGCAAAAATGACGGTTAGAAGCCCTGCATCAGTGGAACCCCAAGGCAGCAGAATATTGACCTCGCAGACTTGTGACACATCACCTCAGAGTGGCACAAGCATGAGAAAGATACACTGTGTTCAAAGTATAAAATTTAGTCATCACTCCATCCTAGAAATGTTCGGGCTTCCTGAAATACCCAGCAGTGTGTGCAGCCATGAGCAGAACGGTAAATAAGCCCACAGAGCAATGTGCTTTCTCATTCAGACTTGAGATAACTCTTCCAGAGTTTGATCATGTAGCCCCTATAGCACTGCAAAATTTAGGCTCTAAAACAACCACCTGAAGCAAATCCTAATTCATACCAGGGCCATTTTCAGTTCTGGGATTTCTGAGGGCTCTGTAACCCACTTATCACCAGGCCTGAGGCAAGCACAGAGCAGAGCATCTGACTGCTGAATGTGCTGGCTTGGACTGTCTTGCAAAGCCTGAAGAGTAAGTCAGATTTGGGGAAAAGGACTACTTCCCCAGGTTTTGTATGAGCATGACAAGTCTGAAAGCTGTGAACAGGTTTGAGCCTGAATTTGTTGTTACAGAAATGAGTGGAGCTTAAATCTCAGTTGAAAAACCTCCTTATGACATTAAACACCTCTAATCGCTTTCACACATGCATAGCCTCATCTCACTCTGGGCATGTTAGACATTTCATCTGTGACAATCAACCAGGTACATGTGTCAATCACACAAATATTAACAGATTTCTCAGCTAATGAAAAAATATATTATAAACTGTCACTTCTTTCGAAAAAGTGAAAGGACTAAATCTATATCTGATTTTACTTCGAGAATAGGAGTAGAAAACGTTTGTTCAGTTCGTCTTAACAACTGAGATAAGACAAGGACCACGTAACCACAAATAACGCAAAAGATGATAGCTTTTCCTGCAAAGGAGTCAAAGAATTGCACTCTCCTGTATTTTGTTGCATGACTACAACGCTGATCATGAAACATGCAGCATTTTAACAGGAGGCCATATATTGTAAGGCAGTTTCATGAGCAGGCCTTCACCTTAGACTTCCTCTATTGGAAGGTGTACTCCACCATATTCATTGCAATCTTTCAGGAGATAGAAGAGCTAAAGAGGTTCCTAATTCATACTGAAGTCTGAATTCTCTTTTGTTATGAGAAAAATTAGACCTTAACACAGATATTCAAAAAAAAATTCAAGCCAAGGAAGACTCTTGCAGATTGTGATTCAGTTTCTTCTTGGAAAGGTTTCCAAGAAGCATTTATTTTCCTATATTGACTGTAGAAAGGAACCTAAGACAGAAAGTTCCCCCCACAATTGTCTTTTTTTTTAATATTACCAATTCCACAGAGATAGGACTTCTGAAATTTCCATGAGTGTCCATATAGGTTTAGAAATAACATTTAGAAAAAACATTTTCTCGACCTGCTGTCCAGCACACACATTTTTAGTGCACTACCTTAATGTGCTGTTATTAACTTACCACCCTCTTTGGAAGCCCTCTAAGCAATCTGAAACAGGGTTACAAATTCTGATCTGCCAAGGTTTGCAAATTTCAAGTCTCATAAGGATTTAACTGCTATGATTTTAATAATCTTATTAATAACCCATGATGAATTTATGCGTATTAATCCAGAAGTTGCAGGAAGTACAATTAAAAATTCTGAGCATAGGATGCAACCTGAATATATTATTCAGGCACCCATTCCCATCACTGACCTTAGTATAAATCCTATAACAGGAAAAATACATCATAAACAGCTTTAAAAAATTCAAATATCCAGGGGAAAAAAAAAATGCTTCAGAAAAAACCCTCAGGAGATACTTTATTGTACAAATAAATCTCCTGCAAATCACTGTCGTTCTTCTACTAAACATCAAACCATAGTTGATGTTTGATTTCTAATTTTTACATTAAAGTTTGCATATATATCTTACCAAGATTTTTTTTGAGGAAAGTACATAACGTCACACCTTCCCCATTTCTTTTTTTCATAGTGATTTTTTTTAATGGATTTAAATTCCATATTGATGACATCGGGGTACATTGCTTCCTCCTCTCCTTTTTTTGTCTTTTACCAATTCCATATAATGTTCCTCACAACCAACCTAGAAAAAATCTGAGCATATCCCAAAACCTAATCTAAGTCATAAATCTATTAAGAGTAATGCCACACTCTACCTCAAGCTATACCACATGCAAAAGTGGACATCTGATTGACAACCATATTAATTTTTAATGCCAGTATTTGCAGTTTTAGCTCATGCACAAGACATTTTGATTATAATATACTGTTCAGTAAAGGCACTTGTCACTCAAAAGGACAGAAAAAAACACACAAAAAAGACGGAGTAGGTATACCAAGAATACAGAGAAATGAAAAGAAAGCACCAACATTTCATCTCCCAGTATGGATCACCACAGTGGCCAAGCTGTGAAACTGAGCTGGCAGAAAAATATGGTGCCATTCAGAGAAAAATAATGCCTATTTGTTCAAACAAAAAACAAAGACACAAGAAGGTAATTATGCAGGAATATACTGGTGACAATGGTACCCAACACTTTTTCTTGAAGCCTTGCTTGTTTTTGGATTAATAGGAGTTTAAATAGTTTGTAATGTTCTATGAAGTACATTTCAAATTGTATAAGACTGTATTTTATGTAGTATAGAATACACACACATACACTATTCACATATTTGTCAATTTTATGCTTTGAGACAGCTTCACATAATAATCTTGGCTGAGATTTTCAAAGGCAGCTTGAAGATCACAGTCTTAATCTGCTGCTGTGATTTACTTTCTGGTTGTCTCAGGGTATATTTTATATAAAAAGTTGTGGAAAGCCTTACCAGCTCTAATGTTGCAAGGTCAAGAAACACTTAAGCATGCAAGTGCAAGAAGCAGTAATGCCCTCGGCTCATTTCCCTACAAGTGTTAATTAATAAAGGGATTTTTTTTTTTTTGTTACTGCCAGAGGAGTTGCAAAACCTTACTGAATAGATATACAGAAGCAACAACAATTCTCACTCCTCCCCTCTACACCTGCATTACACTGTACCATAGACTAAAGCACTCTAGCTCTACTCACCACATTCAAATTGCTTGCAGCCAATGACTCACTTACTTAAAGCATTTTTACACTACTGCTTTTAGAAGAATGCTCCCAAATCATACCTCTTATGCTGCTTATAGGCTTGTGTGTTGAAAGGCATTTTCTGAAGTAGTATTTATCAAAACCTAAATAAATGATAGGACAATCTAATCAAAACACTGAAATGACTGCCTGATTGTATTTTAAAAATCATAACCTAATTAGAACCAAGTTGATTTTTCCATTAGCATGAAATTAAAACTAATTTCCCTGCACAATATTTACTCTAATATTCCCCAGATGCAAATACAGTCTCATAAAACATTTGATAAGAAAGGTTTTATAATTGTTTCCTGATTTTTTCATTACATCATCAATTATATTTATCTTTCTAAACTAACCTTCTTGTTGTCTCGCTGCAAAATGCGGTAACAAAAGGAGAGATGATGAAACATTACTGAAATTCTTTGAATGCTCAGATAGTGTGGGCAGATAAAAAGGTATTTTTCAGGGGATTTAGTCTTCCATTTCCTTTCCTAGCCAAACCTGCTCCTGAGATGACTTCTCCTAAATTAATGTTACACTCGGGCTGATAGACAGCAAAAGGTGGCAGACGTCCCCTGTTCAATTTCTTTTAAAGAAATGGGCTAGAAAAGTAGATTTGTCACCAAAAGAAATTCCTCTGTCATCCTTCAACATATCCACAGTTTTCTCATTCAGTGTCACGTCTACTGCCCTAGGCTCTTCCTTTGTCACAGTAAAAGTTCCTGAATTCCTGCAGCATATGGCGGTTTGAACATTGGGAAGTTGAAGAGTGAGACACTACCTCACTCTAGCACAGACACAATCAAATTTATAGGACTGTAATTTCATTTGCTACGATGGCTGCCTAATGAGGAACGCATGTTTCTATCCAACCAGGACCATTCTTAATGTAATATACTCTTGACCTTGAACATTTATTGGGTCTATCTGACCAATGGCCAATCCTAGGGAGTCCATTCTCTTTAAAACCAAGGTAATGAACAAAAAGTGCTGTATAATTATCAAGGAAATTATCTAATTGCCTGAGGAAGAAAATGAATGATAGAATAGCCGCATCACAACATTAAAAAATTTACATACCTATGAAGGAAGGACGTTATCTTTTACAAATAGTAAGATGATTCCCAAACAAATGACACTAATACAACATTATCGCTGAATGTTGAATATCTTCCCAGTTCCCCTCTATTTCAATGGAACATTCAGTGTTCAAAAGAATAGCTAATTCCCAGAAAACTCTGGCTTATTCTCTTTTCAGAAGTTCCCTTTTCTTTTGCCATTAGAGAGAAGTAGATGCCTCCTTTACATATATAAACCAGTAATTTGTGAATGCAGGTTTTCTCACACTAAAGGAGACCATATTATTTCATGTAGTCTAGTACACAAAAAAACACACATCCTTTTTGATTAGGAAAGTTCACACATCCTTATTATAAAACTGTGATGGCAGCCTCTCCCAGGGCAGGCCTGATGAGACAGCCAAATAAAATAAACACCCTTGTGATGGAGGCACTTCTCTGTACTTGTACCACAGGGTCTCTGGACAGGATCTAGTAAGATTTTTACTATGCAAGCATACAGGTCATCAAGCAGAGAAGGTCCTTGGTCCACTTGCTGCAATACAAATAAGTAAGAAACAAAATAAAGGGCTTGGCAGTTTGATTTCTGTTCACACCTCTGCCACAGACCCTAGAGAAATCATTTCTTCCCTCTTTGACTCAGCTCCCTGAATGTAAAATGAGGTTAATGATATTTTTATTGTATTCTGTCTGATTCATCTACTCAGAATTCAAGTTGGGGGTTGGCTCTCACTGCATAATTCTACAGTAGCCACTGTAACAAGGACAAAACTCTATCAGGGTGTCTGTTCTCCTCTGCCACCCACAGAAATATGATAAATCATCTACTATTAATCATCAAGGCTAAAAAAATTATCACCTCACGAAATGGCAATAGCAGAAAATGATTCCAGCAATATCCTTGTCATTTATCAAAAAAAAGAAAAAAAAAAAAGAGTCAAGACTTTGTTGGTGGAGGTACACATAAGCTAACTGAGCCAAGAAAACCCTTCCATCAGCAAAATATGAATATGAGAATCCAATAGGTGGGAAAATTCCTGTTCTGATTCTCTGCTTTTACAGTTGTTCTATATACCTTCTTGAAGGTATTGCTAATGAATAAGTCTCCTAGAGATATTTTTGTGATTATTTTCTCTTTTGAAGAGGGTTCTGAAATCTATAAAAACAAGGAAACTTGTGCAGAGAAGTAAAAAAATTAGAATGCCTGGAATAGCAACAAACTTTTACGTTTAAAACAGACAAAATTGGTTTTAAAATAATGACCATGTAATGAATGAATTGGAATACACATAACTCCCATTTAAGTGATTGCTGCTGTGAGGAAATCTCCCTCTTGAACCAAACTATAGAGAGTAAATAAAATTCAGGGAGCAAGGTCCTCCCCTTTTCTTTCTCTTCCAGAGGACAGTAACCTAGCGGTTAGATTTCCTTAACAATGACTGTAGATGTTACTGCCTAGATTTCCCAGGGTTGTTTTTTTTTTTTTTCCCAAAGATTAAAATCTTGTAATGCTAACAAGTACTTAAGTCTACTCACCTGCTTTTGGGACCTCAGTGGCATGTATGCATTTCACTGCAAAACACCACCTAGTTACGTTTGTAGCATTCAGCCAGCAAAGTACAACACATTTTTTTCTCATTGCACAAATTCTCTCATGTTGATGGCACTGTTTGGGAGGCCATTAATTGAGCCTTGTTTGTATGTATCTTCTTCGCATTTTTAGGATAGTGCACAAAAAACTACGTGTATTTTCCCAGGTCTTTCCCTTTAACACTAACTTAGCACCCAGCACTGAAACCTGCAGAAAATTCTCTTTCTGAATAGGCGGAGCTGAGTCTCTCACAGGTTGGTGCAAGAAGCACTTCCAGTGAAAGCAGTACCCAGGAAACACATTGTCAGTTGTAAAATGTGTATTGCAATCCAGCACCACTAAATAACATTGCCATCTTGCATAAATACACCATAAAATCCTTTGACCATATTACCTGCTAATCACACACTGAGGTATAGTATTATATTGCACTGTGTTTACTCACAGTGACCATCATAAAGATTTTTTTTCATGAAATATATTTTAAAAAAACACTGGAAAATGAGCAAAATAAGCATTTGAAATTCATCCTATGCTTAGAAGCCATAGGCTAAAATAACTCAGTAGAAAGTCATTACAAAAACTTATGTCTTCTTGAAAAGAAGAATATATGTAAAAATCAGCAAAGCTAGCTCTAGCAGCAAGCCCACAGAGTGTGGTGCCTGTGCACAAAGAAGGAATAGTTTGAGATCCAGCAATGAGAAGAGGAGGAGGCTGTGATTCATGGAAGCTCAGCTAACATGTAGACTCAGTGTATATTTTCTCCAAACCAAAAAAGTGCTGATGGGTGACACTGGCCAGAGGGCAAAGTTGAACCTTCTTCTGTGTTTGCATCTCGCCTTCTCATTCATGAGGCATTAAAACCAAAAAAAATTAAAAAAAATAATAAATAAAAAGGGGCTGTTCCAGTCCTTCCAGCTGAAAGTTCTGTTCTACTGACTGTTGCAATGCATTTGAGAACATGAAACTGGGAGCAATAGGTCACATGAAAACTTAGACATCAAGCCTTGCTCTCCTCAATAAACCTATTAAAATTATAATAAATGTGGTTTTGTCACTTCCATCTCTCAATGATTTTGAAGTGCTTATTATATACCAGATGTCATGTGAAGGATTTGGGTTTCAAAGTGACATGCGAGACTTTGGAACAGCATGAATTCTAGGACAACATATTGTGTGTGTCTGTCTTTATCTGTCATGATAATGATATGAAAGGGCAAGAAAGCAAAGGCACTTGCTCCTCTCCAAATATAATCATCGTGCTCAGAAATTCCTAAATAACAGCCTGGAATCACTTGTTGAGGTGAACAGCAATGGTAATCCTTGACTGGCCTAAATTAGCTCGAGACCACCACACAGGAAAGCTGTCAGGGGGAAAGCTGACAGCTCCAGACAGTGAGGCTGTGTGTCTTGTCTTACATATTCATCACCAGAGGTACTGCTCAACATCCCAAGCAACAACTGCACACATGGGAGCGCGCCACTTGCAAGCGGTAAAGAACCCTGGGCAGTTGTTACATGAGGAGAAGGACTTTCAGAGAAGATCGAGCAGTGTGAAATTAGGAAATTAAGAAACTCAATGAGCAAGTGTAGAAAACACTTTAATCTATAGATTTTTCAGGAAATCCAGATGAATTGTTTAATTTGCACAAGTTAATACTTTCAGAGGCTAAGGATACCATAAAATAAATGAGTGCACACTGCTTGGGGTCTCCCTCTTGGAAAACGACAAAGATCAAAGACTTCCTGCCTATTTTCTCTCTGAAAAATTGAAAATTAATTGCCTGAATTCACATACCAGTTTATTCACCTCCTGCCTTTTCCAGTCATACAATTTGCATTGACTGACAGATACTTTAAGAATGCTAACATAAATAGCCGGCTTAATACTCCACGTCAGGGTATATTTTAATTAGTAAAAAGCAATCATCATCTTTGTTGCAGTAGGGTCATTTTCTGAATGTCAGAGATTAAATTAACACAAAAGGATAAGGTTCCTATCAAAAAAGTTGTGTATGCATAGCTTGTGAGATATAAGGTGGAGAATAAAATCCATCAAGATCATGAAGGGCAAACTCAGTTTATAATAAGGACAATGGTGCTCCTGATCCATCTTACAACTAAAAAAAAGAAAAAAGGCTAGGATCAAAGCTATAGAACTGAGATTGCCATATGTATGCTGTATGCATGCAGATGTTCAAGGCTCCACCTATGCTACAAAAGCTGAGCATTTGACAGTAACCCTAATTAGTCATAGCTATGGCTGTCAACAGTAGAGACAAACTCAAACAAGTCTGGGTGGTCTCTAATTCGGCTGCCCACCCCTCACACATTCATATCAATTAGTCACCCACCTGTACCACAACACACAAAATTTTATTACTTTATAAAAACGGCAAGTGTGAAATCTGAAGCCCTGGGGGTGCCGTCCATTTCCTTCAAACAATAATTTAAAAAAAAAGCAAAACCCTGTGCAAAAGCGATTTTGCTTTTAAAAACTTGTTCTCTTTTTGCCCTGTGACTAGTTAAGTTTCATGGAAATGTAAATTCTAAACACTGCAGTGGATTCTTTGACTTCCCTTTGAGTTCAACACTGCAGCACTGCACTAATAGACCTGGATATTCATAAATAAAAAGTGCAGTGCCTCTATATTTTCAGATGACAAATAATGTCTATATAGCACTGATCTGGCTGCAAAGGAGTGCAGTTTGTGCCTGTCAGCATCCTGCCTTCATTACCATTCTTCACAGTTTAACTGAAGCAAAGTCACATCTAGGGCTCCAGACTGGAGTCTAACATTCTAGTGAAAACCACAGTTGTGTGACTGAGCTGTAGCCCTGCTTTGTCATACAAAATCTAGTCTCTGCCTCAGACCATGATTCAAAACTTCAGAGTCAGAAATCATGTACTCCACTCCCAGGAGTAACTACCTTTAACGGCTCCATGGCTAGAAGTTACAGAAGGTGTCCTGGAGCCTGAGGGTTAAAACACTGAATGTTCTTGTTACCCATAAATATCCAATCAGTTGAAAGTCTGACTGCCACTGTGTGAATAATGGATTTTTGTTCAGCACAAGAACTTAAAGAAAAAAACTAATGCTTCAAGGTGACCTTAAGCCATTTCTTTTTTTCCTCCTGTTTTATTTCCAAAATTTTTACATAGCCCCAAATCTGATTTACTAGCCCAGATAAATTCTATGTAAGCACATCTTCAAAATAGAAGCAAAATGTTTCCTTCTGAAAGTATTGAAACTAGGCGGGTTTATTTTCTTTTTATCTTGTATTCGAAGAAATTTGCTTAAATCTGGCCTGAGTTTCAGCTGTTAAACTTCTCTTTACTTTTCAAAGCATTTTAACTATTTTTAATCCTAAAAAGTTCTCAATTCTGTGATAATTTAATCTTCCAAGTTTATGTGGCAAGTATAAGCTATTTTTTTTTCTGTTTCAGCAAAATCATCTCCTTTTTAATGCTCCCACCACCTACTAAACATACATTTTTTTTGACTATCTACCAGATTGACTTCTCATCATTCTGTTAGGACACAGTGAATACTGCTGCTGGGAGGCAAGATTGTTAAGTAAATTACAGTAGATGTTTATGGATTATACCCACGTGCATAATGTTGTTTAAAAAAATGGTAATAGATAATCCTAAGAAACAGAGAGTGTGATTTCTGACCAATTTCAAAATGCCATCTTTATAAAAATTCTACCTACAGAGTGAGAAATCAATATATGGATGTTGCTGTAAAATTAATGAGGTCTTCAATAGCCTGTTTGAGACTTTTTAAATTGTGAATCATCTCTGATTTTTCTTTTCCTAAATTGCATAGACACATACATTGCTTGACTAATGCTGGGTCATAGCATGAGAAAAATCTCCAGGAGGATTTGTTCCCTGTAATGATCTCCACCAGGCATATACTCTTCTTTCTCCACAGAGATAGACATCAAAATTAAGTACATTGGCTTAATTCAGTTGCCATTGTAAGCTCAAATAGGATACAAAGTGAAATCAATATTAGTGAAATAGATCAGACTAGAATTGGAAGGTAATATAATTAGGTTGGCTTTGCTATACTTTGTAATGCTTATCTGTAGTATTTTAGCAAATAGAATACGGGTATCTATTTTCTGAAACTGTAGGAGGTTTTCAATGCGGTATTGTCCTTATTTATTTCACTTTAAGTGAGCACTTCAGAAAGACCTGTCTGTCCATCTCTGTGGGATTTAGGCCTGCCATATCTCCCTGAGTGATCTGGATTTTGTGCATACAAGGGAGATTTGCTTCTTAAGCAACAGCATTAAGAATTGTTTTAATAGCACAATACAGAGAAAGCATTATGTGTTCTGGCAGTAGGAAATGTACTCTTTGCATCTGAATACAGAGCATTTCACTGTGCAACAGTCTTAGAGCAAAGAAATTAAGAAGACTGGACCTTGTGCCTCTGCTTCTCAGACTTCACCCTAGCTCCATGAAAACTTCCCCATCAGCTTGACAGCTTTACTGTGCATCAGTAAGATGGTGGATGCAATGCAAGCTAGCATCTCTACAGGGCTCTCAGGAGATTAAGCAGTCCTGCACCTTTTCTTCACTCTGTTCTTGTGCTGAGTTGAGGTACAGCTCCTACGTGGAGGTTATCTGCAATTAAGAAAGTAATTTCAGAGCAATCAAATGCAAATCATGGACTCCTTCCAATGCCTCTGATGGACAAATCTTCCCTCAAAGAAAGGTGAATTTATTCCTGAAACCCAAAGTATATTACAAGGATGACTAAAGTTACTTAATAATTTAATTAGCTTTGAATACCAAAGAGTTAGAGGAGGAAAAATTCTCTCTAAAGATGATACCAAGAGGCTACATAAATTGTGGTTGTACACCTTTTAGTTGATAGAAAACATGCTAAAGATTTCTAATAAAAATACACTCAAAAAATACTCAGATTTTGTTTAAACATGAAGCTTGATGTTCGTCAGAAGACCTGCTGGATATGCAATGAGAGCTCTATCTTACCAAGATTGAGGCATGTCACATGAGGACATCACTCCTCTAATTTGGTAAAGAAACATATCATCTTTAAGTTATATCAGGAAATGATTCCCCTTACTCTCATGCATCATGCCCAGGGTGCCACAAAAGTCAGTAAACATACAGTTAAAAGTAACCTCACAAAGACATTGACCTGATCATTGAGGAGCTGCCTTGTCTTGCAAAGAGCAAGCTAAAGAAGGAAGCATTCCTGCTTTTTATAGAATCAACTAGGTTGGAAAAGACCTTTAAGATCAAGTCCAACCATTACCCAGCACTGCCAAGACCACCACTAAACCATGTCACTAAGGGCCTCATCTACATGGTTTTGGAACACTTCCAGGGATGTGATTCCATCACTTCCCTGGGCAGCCTGTTCCAACACCTGATCACCCTTTTGGTGAATATATTTTTCCTCATATCCAATCTAAACCTCCCCTGGCACAGCCTGAGTCCATTACCTCTTGTCCTATCACTTGCTACTTGGAAGAAAAGATCAGCCACCTCCTCTCTCCATCTCCTTTCAGGTAGTTGTAGAAAGCAGTAAGGTGTCCCCCCTGAGCCTTCTCTTCTCCAGACTAAGCAGCCCCAGTTCCCTCAGCTGTTCCTTATAAGACTTATTCTCCAGACCCCTCACCAGCTTCGCTGTCCTTTTCTGGACCCACTCCAGCATCTCAATGTCTCTCTTCTAGTGAGAGGCCTGGAACTGAACACAGGATTCAAGGAGCAGCCTCACCAGTGCCCAGTCCAGGGGGATAATCACTGCTCTGGCTCTGCTGGCCCGACTGTTGCTGATACATACCAGAATGCCGCTAGACTTCTTGGTCACCTGGGCACAAGCTGGCTCATGTTCAGTGGCCATCAGTCAGCACCCCCAGGTCCTTTTCCACCAAGCAGCTTTCTAGCCACTCTCCCCTCAAGCCTGTAGCATTGCATGGGGCTGTTGCGATCCATATGCAGGACCCAGTACTTTGCCTTGTTGGACCTCATACCACTGGCCACAGCCCATCGATCAGCCTGTCCAGATCCCTCTGCAGAACCCTCCTATCCTCCAGCAGATCAACACTCCCAGCCAACCTGGTGTCGTCCGCATATTTACTGAGCATGCACTCGATCCCCTCATCCAGAACATCAATGGAGATGTTAAAAAACACTGGCCCTAGCACCAAGCTCTGAGGGACACCACTAGTGACTGGTCGCCAACTAGATGTGATACCATTTACTACCACTCTTTGGTGGTAAATGCCAGTTTCCAACCCAGCAAAGAATCCACCTATCCAGGCCATACGCAGGTCCTCCTGCTTGTTGCCCATGCTGCAGGCATTGGCATAAAGGCGTTTAAGTTGCTCTGTGGATCCAGATTCCAACAGTGGCATGCTACTCCATGGCTCATTGTTAGCAAGCCTGGCATTATCTCCTTCTGCCTTCAAACCTAGTTTAAAGCTCTCAACTTTAAACTTTTTTAGTTTTCCCACTTCTAATATTAATGATGGAGCCCCAAGGTTTTTAGTCAGGATTCCCTTTCATGGATTCAACATTCACTTCCTTGAATCCTGGAATTTCACCCTCTCACTGGCTTGTTAATGGCAGAAGTAGTATTTCTGATACAAAAAGGAATTTTTATTTGTTTTTAATCCTTATCACTAACAGAAAGAAAAAAGAGGATAAGTTATTTTCTATGTCACTCTCTGTTCAAGCTTAGCTCTAATGATTTTACCACTTTGGACTAAAACTGTGATCCCAGAGCTTAGTTTAGTGACAGAGCACAAAGTAAGGAAGTAAGCAGGTGTGTAAGAGCCAGGAAAAATAAATAAAATAAACCATACATCCAGTGAGCCGCTATAATCTACCATTTCCTGAAGCTACTTCAGTTCAACAGCTTTGCTGCTGAATCTGTTGTGAGGAGATTTGATGGTGCAAAGCATCCATGTGTGCATTTACTGAGAGAAGTCTGAGTTGACCTCTTATCACATGTATGCTTCCAGATGGGGACAGGTCTGCACTGTTGCTGTAGAGCAATGAGGAGCAACCCCTCCATCAGCAGCCCCACACAACCAAAACACTGCTGGCAAGTCTACGCCATATGCACACCACTTGTGTGACTCTCTGAGGCCTCAGAAATAAAGAGGAATGCAATAAACACTCTCAAGGAAGGGGAAAGGGAAGTAGGTTTGACACAAGGCACAAAACCACTGTGAAACAGATTACAAGGAACTCTCAGAAGGCTGGCATTTGTGGTTAACAACCTGATGCAGGAAAACTTGGAACCATAAAAGCAAATCTGGCAGCAAATGACAAAACCCATTTTCCCTGTTCCTAACTCAGCCCTTTGTGGAGAAAGTAGGAATGACCTTCAGTGGGTGAAGCAGTGCAACATGGGAGCAATAATCAGAAATGGAAGTACAGCAGGGACACCAGTGCTATCACGCTGATGCGCAAGCACAAAAGAATAGGAGGTAATGGGGAAATTAGTACATGAAAAAAGAAAAGAAAGCAAATAATTTGAAATCAGATTTTTATCTCATTTATGATTGCATCTTAAGTTTTCTATTCTGCTACCCACTTTCACAGGTAACATAAGCCAGAAATCAAAATTATAATATCACCTCACAATTTTATTATAATTCTAACTTTCCCATCTGATTGAGGGAATCCTACGAATTTCAGTGTGTGTCAAGGATCTCATTTGTAGAGACATATCACAGACTATGAGGAAAAATGAGATTTCCTGCTTTTTAAGTAAATACAGAGTAAATCATATGAAGTATAGCATCAATAGCATGTATAATCTCGTATTTTAATTATTAGTAAACAGGCTCAGTGGCAGAATATGTCATACCTGTCACATCCTACCAGACCTGGACAAAGACCTGCATTGCATACCAACTCCTCAACTTTGCTTTAGTGCAGGATTATTTCTTGAAATGCAGCAAGATATTAGATACCAGTTTCTCTTCTTAATATCATCTTCTCCAGCCTAACTAGTATACCCCATGTGGCATTGTACTGAATGATACAGTGAGCACTTCTTATCTAGAAATTATCTATTTAGCCACGAAACACCATTATGTTAGCTTGGTAAAAACCTACGTTTGATAAACCAATGATACATTTTATGCCATTTCTTTTACCATCAGGTATTCAAATATTTTTGCCTTTAACTTGTAGTATAGTATAATCTGCTATCATTTCCTCACTTTATGTATCAGATATGGCATTTATGTACTCACTCCTTGCTGTTAAAATTTCCAATTTATAAAGCAATCCCTCCCAAAGGCTGAGCTGCAGATTATCTAGGTACTTAAACCTGAGCATACTAAACCCTATGATACATGCCTTCAATGCAGGTATCATTTCCAGTTTCTTAATCACTTGCCTTTGAATCCATGGTCAGTACGATCATCCTTCCTGAAATAACGATACCAAGTATACACTTAATTCAGGCCATCTCTAAATCTTTTCTATCATTCTCACTGCATAGATGCCTCCTGCCTTTCCTTATTCTTTTTTGTTTAGATGGCTCCTAGATCCCTTTTGATGGAATGATCCTCTAATTCCACTTAGTGCCCTCTGTGAGTCAGAAGTTACAAGCTTTTGTTCCATAAATGTAGATAGCTTCCTTTCTCATCACCCAGATGCCTTGACAGCTAGACCTTGTACTTCTGTCTTGCTTAGGAATCTACGCATAAAGTTGTAAAATGTCACTAGTGGGTGATTAAACTGCTTTCAGAGCCATTTGATACATCGGGGTTTATTTGAGGGCATAAGGTTGCTTTAGCATCCAATTTTTCACAGTGTTTTCATCTAACAGCCAAAACAAAGTTATCAACTTGTCTTTTGTACTAATTGTTATTTTTAAATAAACTTGCCTTACACAGAAGTTTGATCTCCAGTACAGCAAGAGTGTAGTTTAAATTGCACAGCTGCACATTAAAATTTCTTTATCACAGTAACATCTTATTCCAATTCATATGTGAAAGATCATTAATAAATATTGCTTATTGTTGGATCCAAACTGCAAAGAGGATTTAACATTGAATAAAGATTACATAAGAATGAATACACATAAAAAAATGCATCTTGCAAAACAGTGAAGGTTGGATATTGGTTTCTGTCTGGTTATTATGCAAACTCAGCTTGGGCATGAAAATAGTAAGTAATTGGAGCAAAAATCATGGATAAAATTTTATTCTCATCTTGAAGGAATCTCAGGTTAGTAAAAAAATCCATGTTTCAGCCCTTAAGAACTATTCAGTTTCCGTAGCTCTGATACCACTAGAACACGAGGCTACTGATGGTCTCTGAAAGTGAAGCTGTTCTTTGTAATTATACCTATTTAGACAGAGGTAACTAACTGTAAATCCTTTTCTTTGAAATTCTTTTCCATATGACAGTAGTGAAAAATAATGTTCATTAATCATGTATGCACAAGCCTGAGTCAAGAATCAGAGCCCCATTGAGTGAAGCCTTGTGTAAACTTGCTGAAAGACAAGTGATGGAATCACGGCATTTTAGGAATCAGTGTGGGGTCTGCATTTGATTTGACCTGGATCATGCTTTTTAGGATTATAATCATTCCTGACCACAATGTTAGAAGTCATTGCAAGATAAAGCCAGCATGTAGAAAAGGCAAAAAGGGTGGCAAGAACAGTCCCATGAGCAGTGACATGAATGATGCTTTATTTTCAATTCATTTGTTCCTCATGGCTGACTGATTTTATTTTTTTGTAAGTGATTCAAGTAAGGTAACAGTCCAAGTCCCCATCACTTCCATTTTACCACCAGAGGCTTATTTTTATTTAATTTCCCCCTTGGGCAAGAGATGGTTTGAGCTGCAGTCTGTCCCAAACTACACATATGCTTTTTCACCAGGAGTCTAAGCATTGTGTGCCTCCCAAGTGGTCAGCTGGACACCAGCAGTTAGTGACTGGAGAGAGCAAATGGTTTGCCACCTCTTAGTTGGTGAGAGGCTCAACTAATAATTTTGAAGGCTAAAAATTCTGCTTGATTCTCCTAATAATTCAGTATTTTGCAGTTTCTTATTATCCTGTTATATTTTGTTGAAATTATACAACAAGTTCAAACATTTAGGGAGAACTGCGGAATACACATTTACATTCACAGGGTGATTTCAGACACCCTATGTTCATGCTTAAACTGGATAAAAGTTGGTTTACTTTCCCCAGATGCTCAAATGGAAGTTGTTAGAGCAATACCAAGTCACTGGAACTGCGCCTTTTCTCTAACTCAGGTTCTTATCTGCTTTGCACAGGAAAAATCTCAGGTAATTTTGTGAAAACAGAAATAAGAGCAATAAAACAATACTAATAATGCCCATAACATCACAGTGTTGCCACTTCATTAACGGTTGACTGTTCACTAAGGAACACCTTAGCAGGAAAAGCTTTAAAAAAGCTTAATATAAATCAAGATACAAGTATTCCAAAAGAGAGGGCTGGACTTTTTAATTCTTATGCCCAGCATACAAGGTGAAAATCAGCACCATTTTTAATGCAAGCCTTCTAAAAATTAAGTGAAATAAGACATATTTCTTAGCATATAATGTGCACATTAAAAATACTGGCTACAGATATCAACTGTACAGAGCACGAATAATAAACTGACAAGCTTGTGAAAAAGTGATGTTCTTTGAGCTCGTCACTGCATACTTGAACAGGGTATGAATATTTTATATATTCATGCTAACTGTCATACTGCTAGTTGAGCTGTTTGTACTAGAAAGGCGTACACACAGCACAACTATTCATGTTTACAGTTACCCTGCAAACGTCAGCAAAACGTTTACTTCTTGTAAGCGCCACCTCTTCTTCCCTTACTCTTTTTAGTTCTGCCATGAGGTTATTCAAAAGGACCACACAGCAGCAGACTCAAAAAGGAAAGATAAGAGTGGCTTCTGGGACTCCCAACCTAGGGAGGAGGCAAACAGGACCTTAAAATCCAAGACCTACAGCACATAGCAAGCTGCCTACCACTAACAACTGCTGGAAAAGGCCCTTGCTAGGTGCAGATTACAGATGGGAGGGGAATGAGGCTAAATAAGATACATATCTAGATGCCTCAGAAGAGTCCATTAGAATCTGTAGAAACTCATATGCAATGTGGAAATGATCCCCAGAGAAAGCAGTCCTATTAGCCTTTATCCCAAAAGATCACAGATTTGATAAAAACATCTACAAAAGCTGACACATCAGGGTTGCACATATTCTTTATTTGGCAACTCTCTTATCACTTGCTATCAAGAGAAAAAACAGAATTCAAAAGCAAGTAGCATTCCACTATAAATTAGCATCTATAAATCAGCAAGTATGTAATTTATACATGCTGGATGTTTTTCATGAAGGGCACTGAGCACTTTTAAGGAAAACAGCTAAAAAGTTTAAAACTTCCATGGCTTGCTTTCAGGGCAAGCTGGAACCTCTCGTGAGATAGCTGGCCACCTTTAAGAAACCTCAAAGTATTGGGAGGCACCAGGTAAAAAGACTTAGTAAGTGCTACCAACAACAGCAAGATACAGACCCAAGTCTGTTGCCCATCCCATTAGCTCATTGACGTTAAGGGAAGGACAGAGGATTGTTTACTTCATGCAGCAAATAATCTGGTAGCACATTGTGCAGTACCCCTCTTTGCACAAAGATCATGTCACGTTTACCAGGACAATCAGAGAATGGTTTTTAGAAGTAACTGATCCATATCATTGCCGCTAACCAGCTTCCCTTGCCAGTTAAGGGATCAACTCCAGGCCTTCATCATGACAGAACAATTCTACATGTTATAAGTTTGCACCTATTTGTCATCACCAGGATCTCCTTACAGTTGTTGCATTCATGACCTCTAGGTAAGTACTTTAAGGATTTGTTTCTCTGAAAGCACATTTGGGAACAGTGTGAATTCATTATAGACAAAATTGATAATAATTCTTCTGGTCCTGAGCAAGCAACAAAAACCTACAATGTAAAGTGCAGAACCTTTCAAATCCTACCATAAGGCTATGATAGTGCTTCTGTTGATATCTGCATAGAAATCAGCTTCTAGTGTTCTGACATGATCATCATTTAAAGTTTCAGAGACAGCACTGAAATCCCACAACCCAGGAATCTCTTTTGAATCTAATTCGTAATGACTGACATTTTTAAACCAGGCTTCTGCAGAGAAAAGATATCTTTTGTAATGATTCAGAAGAGGTCAAGACATCAAATAAAGGAGGAACTACCAGAGCCTGGTGACAGTACGGCTTACAGTGAAATATGAAAAGCTTAATTCGGCTCCTGCGTTGATGGCAAATTATTAAGCAGTTACTTGTGCATTCCTATACATACTGACATCTGCTGCTAAGGCTTAATCTCAGTCCTTATATTTATTTCACTCTACTAAAAAGAAAAAAAAGTCATTTTGCCTTTATTCTTCAAATATTTTTTTCATAAAGCATGAGCACGACTCAAGTATTTTAAATATATAACATTTTGAACTACACCATCAGACTTCTCTATCCCTTTCATCATGTCATTTATACAAAAGAAGAGGACAGTAATGTCCTGGCTCCCTTACACTGAATTTACATACATGCACTGGTCTGTAAGAACTACTCAGTGAATTGATGCTCCTTTGGCCCAAGGTTTTCCCAAATTATTAGACAAGAACCATGCATTTTTCAAAGACTGCACAATTTGAAAGCCATAAAGATTACCACCAGGTTTTATACAAGAATCCTTTTTCCTAGATGACTGGCATAACAGGCCTTTTTTTTTCCTAATCATGCTGCACAGTATCTTTACAACAAGTCATCCTCATCACATGGCTTATAGACCAGCTCAGCAAAGTTAAACCTAAAGAAATCACATAGCACCAATTCTTCCTTTCTCTCTCTTCCTCTCTCTTTGGCTGTGGTATTTTGAAAAGCACAAACAGATAATAATTTCCTACCAAGATTACTAAGCCAGTCAAGTTATCTAGGAGACTCAGTGGTTTCTTTTTTCCTGTCTCCTGTGGTCTCTCTACAGTCATTAAAAGCAGGGGCAATAGTTTAAGATTCCCTAATCATGCTACAAGTTGTTACATCTCCATTTATGCAGGAGCTATCTGTGACTTCTGTAAGTTATTGAGATGCAGCTGAATGTAATCCAGTCTTGTCAAGATAAGGTAAACCTTGGCACTACTTCTGTGGGTTCAATGATAAGTCCCCGATTTGCAGTATCAGAGGCTGCCAATGAGTCACAAGATCTTTGAGTTCCACCAGAAAAGTTGGGCATAAGCCCGAAAGGGTTTCAAGATTACAAGCCTATAATGTGCTTCTTTTATGCCAATATACATGAACTTCTTTAATGTCAATATGCATAAGCTTTCTGTTAAAATAATTATCAAAAAAGGCTCGTGAATCTGTGTCACATACTGCTTTCACTGGCCTATAGACTTGGATTCATTCCCTGGATATAGAAGAACATTAACACAGAACAGACACAAGAAAAAACTACCTACATGGTACCACAATGTACTGCTTGCAGATTTACAGGGCACAGAACAGACTAGTATCACTCTCTCCACTGACTTCCACAAAAATAGGTCAAATCACTTTATCACATGTGCTCCACTCCTTTTTGCACAGTCCCCTAAAAGTCAATAAGCTACTCTGTTTTCAGGGGTAACAGACCATGTACTGTCTGCAAACACACATTAACTTGTAACAAGCCATGAATCTACAGGCTTTTCTAATGAGATGCTCAAAAAAGGAGGAGGGCCCCTTTGACTGGTACCAATTACACACTTGTTCAAGTCACAATAATACAACATTAATATTATCCAGAGGGAGTTCCTTTGGCTCCATTCTTAGTTGATGTTTCTAACCTCCCTTTACAGAAGAATATTCAATAAATGAGGTATTTCTGTGACCTAAAACAAGCCTGCACACAACTGTTTGTATTATATATGGTTTCATTTTGTGCCCTGGCACTGCTCTTTGGTGGCTGCTACAGCCCATAAAGCCATCTGTTAGGAACACTCAGTCATAAAATTATTAATGCCTATAGCCTAAAACCAACCCTAAGTAAATAAACAGTACCAGAAGGCCCAGTGAAAAATTCTGGGATGTTAAACACACAGGAAATATAGAGAACCATAAATCTTCTTAATGGGTCTATGTGCAATTATGTTCACTTGAAATTCAAATAACACACAAAAAGACTAGACAGAAGTTGCTTCTAAAATAGTGCACTGCAGATTTAGCACAGAGTTCAACCCCACATGAAAAAAATCTGGAATGCTATTGTGAATCCTTGTGACATTTAAAGCTAATAATAGAGAATTACACAATTAGGAAAGAAAGTTCCTAACAAAGCAGCTCAGGACACACATAATTCTCAAGGCTCAAAACACAGAGAACAAAGAAGGAGCATCCCAAGTCTGAATCATTCAAACTCCTAAGAGAGAAGGATGGAGGAAATTTATTTGTATTGGATATGTGGCATTTGCAAGCATGAAGAAAATAGTAAGAAATTAAGTACAGCTGGATCTTTGGACCACTGTAATGTCTAGTCTCTTGAGTAAGGTAGGCACTGGCTCCTACCTTAATGTGAAGATGGAGTCTCTTCGCCCTCTGCGATGGCTCCCTTTGACTGTACTTGACAAGGAGGTCTCTGGAAGGTTGGCACAAAGCCTGTCTTGTCAAGTCTCACATACAGGATGCGAGACAGACACAGTCAGCTCTGCCTCCTATCCCTCCCACAACTAGGGCCATATTTTATGCATGCCTAGCAGAGAAGAACAGCCTGTCCCCCTAGTCTGATAGTCACAAATATCAACAAATAACATCAGCTGGAGATTCCAGGATCTAAGCATCTGTTGGAGCAGGAGAGGAACTGCAGTCCCACAGGCATTAAGCATATTGTTTAAAAAGGGCTGGTCTTAATGAGGCTCATAAGCTCCCCAGCTGCAGTTTAGCATCAACTGCAGTAAGTCCAAGCATTTGCAGGCTGGGCATATGAAGGTGGTTTACAAATAAGTCCTGCAAAGTAAACCAAGACCTGGCTAAAGATGGACAAATACTACCTATCTGGAAACTGGCTGGCCCCTAGGTTCCTATGCAGGGAACCTAGCATAGTCTACAGCTCTGTCATGACGGGACAAGGGACTGAACACTTTTGCCTATGGCTAAATCAATAAGGCTGCAAGATCAGTTGTGTTACAGCCAGCATTAGGCATTAACAGCTAATATAAATATGCAGTATGGTATAACCAAACCAGCCTACAGATCACTTGACTTTACACCTACACTAAAGCTGCTTCCACTTACAGTTCTGACCATAGCAGCAGCCTGTCAAACCACAGGTCCAAACTCTGCAGTGAACCTGATTCTCAGGTCTCCACCTCCAGCTATCACTTTCCCTGCAAGAAGACTTCCCTGGAACAGCTGTACAACCCCTGTGGGGGACATGCCACATAACCTTCCATTCCTATGGCAACTCCAGCACCAATAGTACTGCAACCAGTATGTGGTGTAATACCACTCACTCCTACAGAAGATGTGGTTGCTCTAAAGAACTCACCCATCCTAAGCCTTAGTCCCAAAACCAACACCCCCTCAGGAGCTTATTGGAACACGCAGCAACATTGCTCAGTTTAGTTGGCTTGATACTAACTTTGAGGGAGTTTGAAAGGAAAATCTTCAGAAGTGTCTCTTTTATTTTACACGAAACCAGAGTAAACCTCTTACCTTAACTGAAAATAATTCCTACTTCCTAGGAGTCCCTGTTAAGCTTTAAAAATGGTGAGGCACTGGAACGGGTTGCCCAGAAAAGTTGTGGCTGACCCTTTACTGGAAGTATTCAAGGCCAAGTTGGACAGGGCTTTGAGCAGCCTGGTCTGGTGGAATATGTCCTGCCTTTGGCAAGGCATTTGGCACTAGATGATCTTCGAATCTGAGTATAGCACCACATTGAAAACAGAAGGCTTTTGTTCAAAACAGTTGCCTGTATTTTGCTACAGTTTAAAACTGCAGAGCCCTTTTCACCACATCTCAATTGGATTGTACCCACAACTTGTACATCTTACACTTTTTAACTTAAGATTTTGTTTCTGAATCACAGAGGGAAGGAGTTCTTTATTTACAGTATGTTGCACATCTGGGTTTTCTCTTAAACTGTCAACTTCTGTAAACTGGGTTGTAATTTTTACTATGAACCACATTTTGACCCAACACATAAAAAACCCAAACACCTTACAATTGTCTATCAGGATTCTTGGATATCCTGGAAATATGTTTTATATATTTCAGAGCTCTGTAGAGTAAGAATTGAAGAGAAAAACCCAGACTGGACCTAGTAATGCAGAAAGTTTCATATGAAAATGGAAATAGATTAAAATAATCATAAATTACGCCCTTACAAGCTGACTGAGGCTGCAGTTCAGTTTCCAAATTAAGTCTTCTAAAATCTGAGTTCTGTTCCTAGCTCTAATGAAAATTTCCATTGCAACTTTTTAGAAATTATTTTATTTCTCTGTGCTTCATGTCTGCCAAATAAGAATACATCCTTCTTTTATCTATCCTGCCTATTTAGAAATTTAGATTTTGTGGAAAGGAAACTGAGAAGTGGCAACACTAGTGGAAACTATTTCTTAACTGTGTTCCTAAGTACCCAATCTGATCAAGGCTTGGATTTTAAGATTTTACTGCAATATTTATGAACTTTCCCTAGGTCACAAAAAAAGAAAATGTTGATGTCAGAATGTATTGCTAATAGAAGAAAAACTTTAAGCAAACAGCAAACATCATCTTCAGTGACATCCTTAGACATCTCACCTCACACTGTAATTGTAAACAGGGTATCTTGTTATATTTTCTACTTTACTGATTAGGACATTATCATAATGCTCTTTCCCAGACCAGACGCATGCAGCAATCATTCTTATCCATCATGTATCCTCCACAACCATAGCACTTTACACAAAACAATATTTATACATATCAACCACTAATTTAATTTGTTTGTATGTCCTCTACACCCAGCCCACCTGACAGAGAGATTCCTCAGTGAAACCAGGTCAAACCCTACATCCTGCCAGCAGAGCATTTTCCAGTTTTCTGCTACTCAACAGGTTTCCTTCAAGAGCAGGGGGGCTCAATAGATCCCTATTTTCTAAATTACATATGTCAAAAGATATTCTAGGCACTCTATAATTAGCCAGCAAGCAAAAGCATTTCTGATTCATTAGGTCAGCTTTTATGGTTTCCTCATTAAAAGTTTTTGCTGTTAAGCTGACAGAAGCTAGAATTTAATAGTAGCTTCCAGCACTTTCTTTATTAGCTGATCTCTATTGAATCAGTCTTTATCACCTGAAAAGATATTTTAAATGGAAATTCCTCAGCCCCAAGCAACCTAGACTGACCAAAGGCTTCAAGATTTCTCTGTCCCTGCTTTAATAAACTGACTGTATATATTGCTGCAAAGGTCAGCCCTCATTAGTCAGCAATAGCAATTCAAGATTTAACATATTATATTCCACTACTAATTTTTCATGTTTTGATACTGACATAGTCTTGTTGATACTAAGTAGCTATTAGATGGAATTTATAAATATGAATCTCTGGGGACCTTTTACAAGAATTGTTCCCCTCCCATCTAATTTACATCAGTTGGAGAGTTCTGTGGTCTGGACAAGATAACTGCTGTTAATGTGGCAAAATAGACAATTAAGTTGCTTTACTGTCTCCTCTGAATACAAATAATTCAAAGAAAAGAGACAGGCTTGTATTCTACATGTCTGGGGATGAGTACTTTCATGTGTAGCTCATGGAAGCTTAGATTCCCCTTTATCATGTTTCAACCAGACCAAACCACATCTTATGCTAATATTCTTGGGTTTGCAGAAAAGACTATTTCTTTAAAAGGGCAAAATTGTATTTCTTCCATTTCTCATTAATGTCCCAGCTGCTAGACACTGAATTTTGAGAAAGCAAGCCCACCCAGCTCTAGACAGTGATAAGCTTGTACAACTTGATTATTTCAGCATATTCTAACTGCAAAACCAGCAAAGAATTGGGCCCACTAAATCAAATCAACATTGATCTACATTAATATTTTATTTAATTAATATTACTATCCTCCTCAGGAGAATAACCCGAATCTTTTCATGGCTTCTTAATAGGTATTTTGCTCTGAGTTTGCAAGTTGTTTAAAGTTAACTCCTATTCAAACTTCTGCTTTCTGTGGGGACTTCAATTTGAGGAATGTTCGGACTATCCCAGGAGAAGTGCTTGCCTAATGTATCGTGTATTGTCCCAGGACTTGGGAGATGAGGATTCAATCCACGTGTCTTTCACTGAGGCTGCCTATGACCTTGAAGAAACTCTCTCTCAAGGTTTCAGTTTATGCAGACACAAAATAAAGGTGACATTTGCCTTTTCTTGCGTTTGGTCTATCTTGTCTGTCTGGATCATAAACTCTGTGTTGGCAGGGACTCCCTCTCACAATTTGTTTGTAAAATGCCTAGTGTGACACTTTACAAGCTGTAGCAGCTAGTCTAATACAAATTAAAAATAGTAATTCATATGTCAACATACTACTGATTTTTTCCCATCATAAGCCTACGTAGGTGTCTTAAGTAGAGGTGTTTCTTTTAAACAGAATCTGATGAGAGAACTGAAGAAGTGAGGTCACGTGTGCTGGGAAGACATTGCCAGAGGCAGTTCAGCTCCCTGCTTCTTCCATCTTACCAAGCTACCTCAAACACTAATTGCACTAATTTGGAATTTAGATTATTAACTAGGGGACCTTTTTTGGCTATACACTGCAAATGGCACAGAAAGGAGAGGCTTTCAGTGTTGGCCAAGGTATTTGGATTTGCAAAATACCCTTGTTTCAGTAGGAAAATAATAGGGATTCAGGAGCTCAGCTGGCAGTGATAATTTTCCTGGTAATCTCCTCTTGATAAAAACTAAAACTGGCATACTCAGCAATAAGACATGACTGCCCATAGCTGCAAAAGCTTGCTGGCACAGGAGCGACCTTGGCATCCTTCATCAGTGTCTTACGATGTTAATGGAGGATTAATGTAGGGCAGAAGAGACAGCAGCAGAATAGGGAATAGATGGGGAAATGTGTGGGCAGTAAAGTAGCAATGAGCTTTCAAAACCCCTCCCTACTCACAGACCATAAAATGTGGCTGAGAGGAGTATTTACAGAACCATTCTCTGGAACCAAGATGAAATAATTCAGCATAAAAGCAGTTTAGAAACCTAGGGAGAAAAAAAAAATAAATAAAAGAATGAGGAAAACAATAAGCTCTATAGCAGCACCAGCAAGTGGACATCTTGAGCTCCTTATACAGTCTCTATTACTGTGGCCACTTCTGGCTGCCAAAACACCTCAACCTCCCTTGTTTACATTAGCATATGTGTTTTAAACAGACTCTATGTTGCCATCAGTGGCATCAGAATGGAGGTCGAGGTTAGTTGTGAAGAATGACTGTAAAAGTGGCATCCAATCTCAGGCCTTCTTCCAGTTTTTGTTTGAGATTTTAAAAATAACAAACCCTTAGACAAGATGCAGAGTGGCAGACTTCTTGCTGAACAGAGCAATCCTTAAAGTAGGAAATAACAGGAAGGCTGAGAGGCATATGGAACCCATTAGAAATGGCATGTTTGCAGGGACAGATTATAAATTGGATCAACTAAGAAAGCATTTGAAAAAAGCCTGCCTACAATTCCATCTTGTGTGAACTGTCTCAATCCAGCTGAAGTGTGTTTCTAACCAGAGACTTCACTTTTCCATCATTTCTTCATTTTACCACATTCGGAAAATGCCCATAAGCGATAACAGTAGAAGCCCCACATATTGTAAAATCCACCCTGGAGCAGAGGGAATGGGGAGAGGAACAAATGGCACACTCATGTAGACCCCATAATATACAACTATTACATCTCCAACATTTGCTGTAACCAGAAAGAAACCATTTCAAAGGTTTAAAAGGGACATAACCCACGTTTGTGCAGATCCCAAAGCTCTTCATTCCTGAATGCAAGACATGTGGCTTGCTGCACGAGCCCAAGGTGACACGTGCTAGGGTGCTCTCCTGCAACCCCACACTTCTTGGGAGTGTGGATTTGGACTCCTGCCCCACCTCCGCCTTGCAGCTTCTAAAGCCTGACTGCTAACTTCCCTGTTTTATACAGAGGGAGTGGATTTCAACTTAAAAGAATAACAACCAGTCATTCATTACCATCAGACATGCAAAACAAATTTAGCTAAGCTGATTACTGTAATGTCGTAGCCAAGAGCAATGTTCAAATTGACATGGAAGAAGAAACACTTGTGATATTCTCAGTACTACGAGCTGTCTATTTTTGTGAAGTCTCATGTTTCCTAATTACCATAATACTCTATGAATTAGCTAATACCAATGTACAATCACTCACACCGGCCTGGGTTCACAGCCTCCCATTCCACGGTGCTTACAGGGAATGCTAATCTGTCTCGAGAAGTCTGTCTGCGACAGAAATGGTGTCAGGCAGCTTCTTTGTAATAATCAGCTGCACCTCAGGATAAGGAAAACCTTACAATGCCAAAGAGCAGAAATCACAGCGGAATAAAGGTCATGCTACAGGCATGCAGGTGGCTGCAAATATGTCCTCCCAAGTTGTGCCTCATAACACACCCTCTCACCCCACACATCACATCCATAATCTGTGCTCAATCCACATAGATTCTTAGTATGAACCTCGCACAGTAAAATAGTACAGCTATGAAGATGCCCTGATTTAACCTGAGAGGAAGGAAGCAGTTCCTGGAGAAGGTTAATTTTCCATCCACCTAAGCCTTTCCAGTAACACTCCAATTTAGGCCTGAAGGAGTTGCATAGGTGATGTTGGATGTCAGGTACGATATATGCTGCAGTACCTGAGTGAAAGTGCTAGTAGACATGAAGCAGCACCTTCTGTGCTAACCCCATGGTGTGTGCTTCACATCCCAGTATTTTTCTCTCTGTGTTTATTTATGGGCAGATTTTAAAAAAGAAAGCAAATCGTCCTAAAATGGGAACAGATGGGGTCTGCCTATTATCCCAAATCATTCTATGACAGAATAAAAACAAGCAAGGCTCATGTGTGGCAACCTGCAGTGCAAGACACTAAGCAGACCCCGCTGACAAGCAATATCTTATTGCTGAAGAGACTCAAGCTGGCTCCCCTTTCATGTACTTCAGCAGAGTTAGTTCTAGTTTGCAATAGTAAAAGTAAGGAAAGGAATCACCCTTTGTGTACGACAAACACAGCTCAGACTCAAACTTTGGCTCTTGAGCATAAAGAAAACAGAAAGCCAAGTAGTTAGGAGCAGTGTTAAACTTTCCAGAGCTACAAATTGCTCTTTCATGCATGATACATACAATTACTGCATGCTTAAATCCTGGATTATTGGGACAATAGGTTGTAGCAGTTTTAATCCAAGTGAGTCATTAAGCTGTGCCACTTCAGTAGGAATCTGCATAGTTAAAAAGTGCCTGTGTATCATACAGTCCATCTGTGTAACACACAGTTCATACAGCCCAGCTCCAGTAATTAACTTAACTACACTTCCTCATGAACATATTGCTACCATGTGTGTACATTAGCATCTTGGCAATATTTTCTTTTTGTAAAAAGATTGAACGTATTAGTGCCAATGTGGTAAATCTGTCTATGTCTGTATGTCTAAGCCTTATGGCTGTTCACAGGGATTGTCTCTTTCTCTCTCTCTCCCTGCCTTGTATTAGACTACCAACTGCTTTGGAAACTTCTTTTTCCATTTCAAATGCATTTTTTGCTTCCATAGTGAGATAAAAACCCCAGGAGATGACTAGCAAGACCCTTGCATCTGAGGCAAGGCTAACAAAGGAGATCTGTTAGCTGTTGATGATGGTGAGCAGAGCTGGAAAGCTTACAGGGAAAGAGGCAGTTGCCATCCAGCGCAAACCAGGTTGTCAGATTGCACTCTACAGAGAGGCAACCATACAAATCTGCTGGGAGACTTCAGTGGCTTATCAGCCTCAACATATAAGCCGAGAAAGGGAAAAGGAATGTATTACAGGGAAGCTTGCTAGTAGATTTCAATTTACAGTTCAGGGACAGACTTAGAAACTTGAAGAAACCTTGTCAAAACCAGAGTGTTCCAGAGACTCTGACATAAACCCCAAAACACTGAAGAGTAACAGAAGAAAGCTGAGGCAGGAAAATGTACTCAGCTCATTTCTCTGATCTCTGCAAGTATATCTATACTGCATAATGGATGAAAACCTCTGAAAGACAGTAACCAACCTGAAGTCCTCATACCCCAGCACACTACAGTGTAGATTTATCATCTCAGACTAGTCTAGCCCTGCAGAGCAGCCAGCTTAAATATGACCAGCATATTGCTCACATGTTTCTGGGACTAAATACAGCAAGAGCCAGTTTGGATATCCAAAATACAGACAGGCTATTTCTTACGCTGTACAGGACTAGCATCAAAACCTTTGTAAAGCTTGTAGATGACCTATAGGATCTAAGGTCCTAGCTCCCAAATAGTCCTCTGGAAAACATGCTTATTCTACTGGGGAGTCTAGAGAAAGTCAGAGCAACCAAAACTGTGGAACTACAACTGAGATGACATTGTCTCACTCGTCTCGCAGAAGAAAGTCCAAAACAGAGGACCTGAACCTCCACATGGCAATCACAAAGGTGAGATGCAGCTGTCTGGAGCCTGCTTCATCTCAGGAAGCCTGGGAGAGGTGAATATGTAAAGCCCACATACAGCAATGTGGTCTGGACCCAGCCGCATGGGCTTTACCCAGGTTGTAACATCACTAGCCTATACTCTAATTAAAAAACATAAATAAATATATTACCCACAAATGTTTTGCCATAGAACTAACAGAAAGCTTATAAAAGCACAAAGGCAGCAGTAGTCATGCTGTTTAGTCATGTAACTGTAAAGTATCACAAAATAACCTGAACAATATTTGGTACATCATTGCTCCCAAGCTGCAAATATACATGCCATGTTTTACCACCAGGAAATAAATGGAAAAAATGTGTAGGGAAAATCCAAATAAACCCTGACTAAAGTTTTAGTAAATTGTGCCAGAATTATGATTTGACATTACCTGCTAATCAGTGCTTTGAGAATTCCCTCCATTGTTCCTTGTAATATCTCTAAACAGAAAGATACATGTTAGAAAAAACATTTTAATAAATGGAATTCTAATTAAAATGAAGCGTGTGACCCGAAGCAGTCATCTCAGATTTTGTACATGCTAACTAGGATTACTACTAGGTAGCCAGTTAATTTTTAATTTTTTGTGGACTCCCCAAAATGGGACAAAAAAAGCCTCAAAATAAAACTGTTTACAGAATGAAAATAGCACACTCCCTCCACTCCCAAAATAAATATGTCTCTTTATTTTTTGGAAGACTCTCTCAAATTTGAGATATACCCACCTAAGTGCCTCCGGGAATTGCAGTGTCAGAGCCTCAGGCTTTAAGCCTCCTGACAAGACAGTCCCCAGCCCATCTCCACCTCCAACCTTGTACAGCAATCATGAAGTTCCTACAAAGTCGCAGTTGACTGAAGTTTGTCATGCTACATCACAGTAGATATAACCCAACTAAGTAAAAGATGACAGGAAAGAACAGAAAAATGAGATACGAAAAACCCAGATTCCCACATGGGACCATAGAAGCTGAGCAGATGCAAACACACAATGAACTGAAATGATACATTCTGATAGGACCAATCACAGAAAAAATATCTTTATTAAACCCAACATGAATTAGACTTTTTCTTTACCAGTTTCACCTGGGAAAATTCAAAAGCTTTCTGCCTTCAATTTTACAGTATTCCAGCTGAAGTGTTTTGGTTTTGCTTTGATTTGTTATTTTAGGAGGAAAGGGAAAAGAAAAAAACACCACGTAGACCCAGGAGTGTTTAAATGGAATCACAGAAACAGAGAATAGCTGGGGTTGGAAAGGACCTTAAGATCATCTAGTTCCAAACCCCCTGCTATGGGCAGGGACACCTCACACTAAACCATGTCACCCAAGGCTCTGTCCAACCTGGCCTTGAACACCACCAGGGATGG
>JANHGB010050468.1:0-10904 GCA_026283785.1 Coracopsis vasa | reverse complement strand
TTGATGCAGCCCAGGATACGGTTGGCTTTCTGGGCTGCGAGCGCACACTGAAGCCGGCTCATGTTCAGTTTCTCATCAACCAACACCCCCAAGTCCTTCTCCACAGGGCTTGTATTAGCTAATCAGCATGTATTAGCTAATATCTTTTCCTAATTTAAGTGATGTGCTTGGATGCCTTAGGGTACAGGGTTCAGGAGTTGCTGTGTATGGTGTGGATAAAGTCTCTCAGGAATAAGTCGTGTACCTTTCACTCAGGTCGTGCTTCTTAATCAAAGCATTGCTCAGCAAATTTGACATCTACAAGACAAACAAGTGACTTAGTCTGGTTTTGCAGACTTTAAATACATAGACACACATATAAAATGAACCCCAAAGTGACTTCAGAAGTGCTTATTCATATGCAAAGAGAAGTTCTTCGGGGTGCAAAGACTTTTCTCAGTGAGGTTCTTGGCACTCAGGCCTTTCCATTGCTATTTTGTTATTAAAAAAGGAATTAAACCCATATATTTCTCATCTCAATGAGTACCTTTATGATGTCTAAACAACTCCAACAATGATATCATCTGTCTCTCTCTTCTCCAGGGAGGAATTCAGGCCAGATCGTGATATTCCTGTTCATTGCTGGAGCACAGAGCCTCACACCAAGGCGAAGGCAACAAGCCTTACTCCTTGGGGGGGGAAATGCATGTCCCAGCGCCAGCCACTTTATTCCATACCTCCTACAGATCTCTCCCTATCCTTGAGAGCTCTTCAATGCTATAAATTAAGAGTTAAGGCCTGAATCCTGCAAAGCCTGATCGCTGCAGGCAGATGCCCAAGGCTGTTCTTCAGTGGGACGTGCTCAACAGTACGGATCTGCCCATATGGATCCTATTTCTCCACAAATACTCTTTTAGGGATATGGACAACACATGGCATAATCGGCTGCAGCCCTCGAAGTGGCCTCTGATTTAATAAAACAGATGATTCACCTTTAATGTAAGTCCCTCAGAAGAGAAAGGAGGTCAAGTGTGCCTTCAGCTGGTTGCTAAGGTGGGTGGAAATGGAGGAGAAGACCAGGACCCCAGCTGGGCTTGTATCACAGAATGGTTTAGGTTGGAAAGGACCTTAAAGCTCATCCAGTTCCATCCCCCTGCCACGGGCAGGGACACCTTCCACTAGAACAGCTTGCTCCAAGCCCCTGTGTCCAACCTGGCCTTGAACACTGCCAGGGATGGGGCAGCCACAGCTTCTCTGGGCACCCTGTGCCAGCTCCTCACCACCCTTGTAATGAATACTCCATTAACAGTGCTACTTTGCAAAGTCAATTAAACTCATAATGAACATATTTTGTAACTGCTGCAGATCTAAAACTTCCAACTCCACTGTTTCTACTGATTCCTCACTACTGTGTCAGGGAGACTGCAATTCTCTCTCTTTCCTTAGGGAAAGTAGGGAGCATTAGAGGTCTGGAAATCATCAGATATTATACCTTCTCTGGTATAACACCTATTGTTATTCCAGGTTAGCAACTGTTCCTTGAAACAGATCCAGCGAAGAGATTTATCCTAATCTTCTCACAGTAATTGGGAGGTTTCTGGCAACACAGATATGCAGGGCTGCACAGAACAGAGCATGAGGGGAGCAGGATGGCTGCACCCTGAATCATTCCATGGTTCTGGTCCTTCCCTTCCTTACAGCAGAACCTTGGCAGCCACAGCAGCAGGTACCAGATTTCTGCAGGCAGTGACAGAGGTAACACTGCAGGAGACAGAATGCTCCATGCTGCTTTAAGATGCAACAGTGATTTCTAACAGGAATTCTGTCCACGGAAGAAAGAAATGGATTTTGTATGTATGTTAAAACAAGCACTCCTTTCACAAAGCACAGTAAGGAAAATCCACTTTCATTAAAGTTGTATCATAGCAGCAATACTTAAAACCATTTAAAAAGACCTATTGCTTCACTACACAGTGTGCCAGCAAGCCAGGTCAAAGTAAGGTAAATACCTCAGATACACAGTGAAATACAAAGTGCCCTTAACTGGCAGGATCTGTAAGATGGTAACTCCCTCTATCTCAAGAATCTGTTAAAAAAAAGGGAATTAAAAGTTTATTTTCAGTATTTGTCCCATTTTCAGACACTTCTCTGTTAGTCTCTGACCTGCTCTAGCAATAGTGTTCACTTTAAGATTATATTACAGGATTCCACTTCAGTCACACCCTTTCTCTTCAGCCTCAGAAATAAGACTGGAACTGCTATAGTCTCAGTAAATGGTTTTCCTCCACACAGATCTCTCAAGTTCAAACAGTAATTCCCACTGCAATCTCCTATTCCTTTGTTCCTCCACCTTCTACCAAACCATCACTAGTACAGGTTCCCAAGTGATGCACTGATGTGTCTAGAAAACAAGGCATTCCTCACCAGCAAGACAACTCAAACAGGCTAAATAAGGAGCTTCTGCTTGATGACAGACAACCTGAGCATCTCTGTGAAAGGCAGTGACATGACTGAGCACACCAAGCAAGCAAGGCTCTTGGAGCGGCTATTTAGCAATGCCAGCCACAACTGAGCATCTCAGCTGAGCTCCAGAAGATGCTTCAGAAGCTGAAGGAGCATTTAACTGCACTTCTCTTCTGCAATTTGTCTCGGTAAGTCACAGAATCATAGAATCATAAAATGGTTTGGGTTGGAAAGGACCTCAAAATCATCCAATTCCAAACCCCTGCCATGGGCAGGGACACTTTACACTAGACCAAGGCTCTCACATGTTGCCAAAGGCTCTGTTCAATCTGGCCTTGAACACTGCCAGTGATGGAGCATTCACAACTTCTCTGGGCAACCCATTCCAGTGCCTCACCACCCTCACAGTAAAGAACTTCTTCCTTATCTCCAACCTGAACTTCCTCTGTTTCAGTTTGAACCCATCACCCCTTGTCCTATCACTACAGTCCCTGATGAAGAGTCCCTCTCCAGCATTCTTTTATTGATCAAAGTATCCCAGCCATTTGTAAGCCAAACCCTCCTGAATTCCTTCTCTGGCTCTAAGAAGCTCAGCCCCTCCTTACACCTCAGCATGTGCTTACAAGATACTTCAGGAGATGCTGGTTTCGGTGGCCCCCCCAGTCTCCTGCCCAAGCTGCAGCCCCCCTGCCCTGGGAAATGCTCTGAGTGTAACCATGCAAGAGGAAATCATTTCAGTGATACAGCCCGCAACATGGGCAGTGTGGCAGAGGGTGGCAAACTGTGCCCGAGAACACGCAACAGGGCATTGTCAGTCATTTTGTCGCCAAAGCCAAGATATCCTGTAGCTACACACTGGGTTTCCTGCCCTGGGAAACACAACTGCAGTAGCTGCTCTCCTGGTTGCTGTCTTCTCGAGTGTTGTGTATGTGGAGGTACTGCCTGCACAGTGGTATTTATGCCTGCATCAGTGGTGTTTAGATTTGTACCTTGGAGGCTCACACTAGAGGAAGCCTTGAGAACACAGTGACTGTGAAGGAGCATGGAATGGGAGCTGTGCCTTGCAAGGTGTAGTAGCAGGACACAGGATGGCACAGGAGAGAGGCTGTTCATTATTAACAACATCTAATTCTCTCTTTCTCTTTCTCTTTTAGCGTGGAAACAGTGAACGATGGGCAGTTTCATAGTGTGGAGCTCGTGATGCTCAATCAGACTCTGAACCTGGTGGTGGACAAGGGGACTCCCAAGAGTCTGGGAAAACTCCAGAAGCAGTCTTCAGTCAGCCTCAACACACCGCTCTACATTGGAGGTACAGTGGCTTGCTCTGGACCTTGAGGTTGTAACATGTCTTCCCAGAAGCAAATCATCTTCCAGCCTATGGAGGGGACTCTCCAGGCAGGGAGAAACTAGCATTTTGCTGTTCCCTCTGCCAGAGGCTACTTCCCTGAACAGAAGCCTGGAATCCACATCTCTGCTGCTCCACTTTGGGCTCCATAGTCCATGGGTGCTCCAGCACGCAGCAGCACAAGCTGTCACCGCGGAGCAGGGAAGTTGACTTCCACACAGGCAGTTCCTGGGTTACATAGCCATGGTGACAACAGTTTGTCATTTCTAAAGCTTTCAGAACTGGCTGGCACTGAGATGCGATGGTTGAAGAATACAATGAAAGTATCACAAACAGATACAGCAAAAAAAGCAGCTCAATAGTCAGTAGGTTTATACTTACCATAAATGAGTGGTATTGCTGCTGGGCATTTTATACAGGATAAAAAAAAGAGGGGGAGGAGGGGGAGGATGGGATTAAAACCTCCAGACTATATAATTAATACACACAAACGCAAGCTGACTAAGAACTTGGCTTGTAGTTATCTCATTGGAAACTGAAGCCAGAGCTCCAGTGTTAGAAAGATCTTAGAACTGACCAAACTTCTGTTAAGAAGTTTGTTCACAGTCAGTGCTGAATGTGGGGGGAAGGAGAGGCCAAGTGGGATGAGGAACAGATGCCCAGAATAATGAGTATCCCACTGATTAGGTGTGTGAATATGAGAGACAGAGTGAAGGCTGTGCTCTGCCCCGTTGGCTTGTCTTCGTCAGCCACCCCCTTCTCCAGCTCTGTTCTGGACTGAATGTTGATATCTGTCCCTTTCAGTGACATGGAGTTCGTGAACTTTTAGTCAGCCAATTCTAAATACAACAGTCAGCAGAACAATGATAGACTCAGAAAGTCTTTGGGCTTTTTCCAACAAGTTCATTGAAGCCAACAGTAGAAACTCTTATAAACCTCACTTGGTGCTGGTCAAGCCTTTTTAAATAATTCCCCTTAATAACACTTTCATAACGAAACCCTAAATATTGCCCTTGTAAATCAAAACTGTGGCTTATCTTGCTTTGTACAGAGCTGAACCTTGATAATGGGCTCATACTGAGAATGTTATAGGCTGCTAAAGAGCATTATGCATCAAAGGTGATTTGCTGATGAGGCCATCACCATTTTTCCCTTTAGCACAGCATAAAAGATACCAACAGCAATTTAGCCACAGGGAACTTGGGAAGTAACCACGTGGAAAAGTTTTGTTAATGGATGAGCTCTGTGGATCAATCTCAAAAGGTTCCTACAAAAAATGCATTGACAAGACGAACGTGAGACCTGAAGTGAAGGACTCTTGGGTGCCAGAAGGGCTCAGTGGAGACTTCTTTAGTTGCCCATTAAAATCCTTCTTGCTTCTTTCTAAACCCCAGCTGTGCTGCATGTGCCACTGGTCTGTGTGCAGCATACCCAGAGATAGCAGCTGCCCTCCCACTGCAGACTGGTCCATTAAAGTAACTGTACTACCCCAGAGCAACTGTTCCCAGCATACACTCAGCTTCAAGACACCTGAGCCTTCATGTGCCCCCAGTTTCATCCATCTCCAACTACATCACCTGGTTTAGCAACTTTCCTCCTAGCACACAGTTAAGCAAGATTCTGGTTTAAGACCACCTTTAACAGTGGAGTCATTTATGGATAGCAAATTCTTGGTGTCCTCAGCATAAGAAGGGAATGGAGCTGTTGGAGCAAGTCCGGAGGACGCCACGAGGGTGATCGAGGGCTGGAGCACCTCCTGTGTAAAGACAGGCTGAGAAAGTTGGGTCTGTTCAGCCTGGAGAAGAGAAGCTGCGTGGAGACCTCAGAGCAGCTTCCAGTGTCTGAAGGGGGCTACAAGGATGTGGAAAGGGACTCTTCATCAGGGACTGTAGTGTGAGGCATCCCTGCCCGTGGCAGGGGTTGGAACTGGGTGATCTTAAGGTCATTTCCAACCCAAACCAGTCTGGGATTTTATGCTAGTGCAGCCTAAGGGGATGTCAGTGGGGAGGGGACAACATCCTAAAGAACCTGCTGGCCACCTCAGCATGGGACTTCTTTCAAGCACTGGAGCAGGATGGAGGGCACTTGCGACAAAGGCTCGGCCTGGCCTCCTAAAGCTGTTTCCTGTCTCCAGAGTTCTCCTGCACTGGTTTCGATGGTGTGGACTCTTTCCACTCCCTGTCTCAGTGCCATGATCTGTGGTGCTGTATCCTTTGTTTCTTTCCATTACCAAATGAGGACAATGACTCTTTGCTACCTTACAAAGGTCCTGTGCAAATTAGTTCTTTAAAGATCCTGTGACAAAAGAAACGTTAGCAATTACAATTTCTGTCCTACCCTTGTAACTGTGAGTAAACCTTCCCTTTATGTCTCTCTCTGAAGGGATCCCGACCTCCTCTGGCCTGTCGTCGCTGCGCCAGGGTGCAGATAAGACACCGAACGGTTTCCATGGCTGTATCCACGATGTCCGCATCAACAACGAGCTGCAGGATTTCAAGGATTTACCACAGCAGTCCCTGGGAGTCCTTCCTGGCTGCAAGTCCTGCAACATCTGCAAGCACGGCATCTGCCGGTCCCTGGAGAAAACAAGTGTGATCTGTGAATGTCACCCAGGCTGGACGGGCCCCCTGTGTGACCAGGAGATTGGAGACCCGTGTCTTAACCACAAGTAAGCTCAAACTAATGCTGCTGGGAGGGCGGATGCTTTACAGCTAATGTGTATTTTACATTTCATCTTACAAACCCACATCTGGCTATTTTTGGAGGTGCTGGGTTCACACATCAAGTTGTGAGTCAGCCCCTGTGGCAACTCTCAGCTTCCACGTCTTGTTCTGATGCTGCTTGTTCTGCAGATGAGCAGATGTCCTGGAGGAGCTCAGGTGCTAAGGCTGCAAGCCGTGCTTTCAGCTGGGACTCTATATTCAAATACAAAGCCTCCTGCTGATGGGCATGGCTCACCTCTGAGGTGCTGAGCTGCCTGTGAGGTGGAGGGTCATGCTTTAGGGATATGCTCACAGCAGCATCAGGCCCTGAACACTGTCATTGGCTCCAACGTGAACAATTCTGAATACTGCACTCTGAAACACCCCTTTAAAATGCAAGTTTAAAGGATAGCATGGGGTTGTATGCGAAGGGAGCGGGAGTGTAAAGCATTCACAGTTCAAAGGCTCAGTAACCACATCCATCAGAAACACTGGGTAAATAGCTTACTTATGGCAAGCACAGGAGGAAACGCTCTGACACAGAGCAGCGGGCAGCTCCACAAGCAGATGGAAGTACTTTTGTTTTAGAAGCTTCTTTGGTTGCACTATTGGTGGAAGGAGCTTTTCACAAGCACCTACTTTTGACAGGTAAATTGACACCATGAATAATCACCCTCTTCGTGGCAGAAGTTTGACTTGGCAGAGTTAAATTGCTTCTGGGCCTAGTTCTGCAAAGTACAGAACCTGGAAGGTGTTGAGAAGCACCTGACAGTTTACAGACCAAATGTGAAGACACAAGTGAAGAAACACTCAGAGACCCAAATGTCTCCTTGAATTTCCAACATCAACATGAAGCTGTTTTGGTTGGACAGAGAAAAATAAAGGAGTTCCAGATGTTTATGTGATGAGAGATTGGTTCTCTCAAGGAGAAGTAGCTGTGCATATTGTTAATGCTCACATACTGTTCCACCTTTCATTACATCACTTCAGCCTTTTGGAGTCGCCTCCTTAAAGCTAAGCCCTTCCAGAGAGCAAAGGTGACTAGCTGATTGTAACAAGAGTTACTATCCAAGCACACCTTTGTTTAGTGGGGCAGAAAATCCTGCTTTATATAGATTGTGACTGCCTTTATTACTTTGCATGTCTTGACCTGTCTGAAACTGCTTTTATTATTTGTGCTTTTTAGTTCAAAGCTTAAAAGTGAAATGTACAGGGATTCAGCATAAGCAGGGAACAATTTTAAAGTACCAGAAAGAAAACAAACCAAAATAAGAGGAAGACACAGGTTCACATCAAGTAGGGCCTGATACAGCAAGGGTTTACAAGCCCTGAGCAGTTTCTCCCTGGCTGGGCAGCGTTGCCTTCTTCCCTGTCCTGAGTCCATTTCAGGTCTGTCCCTGTCCCTGAAGTGGGGTGGTGTCAGAACCTGCTGAGGACCAACATCCTCCCTGTGGCATTCCTCGGGAACACCAGAGCTCCCTGCGAACCATGTGTGCCAGGGAACCCTTCAGCTACAGCTGCCCATCAGGAAGCCTGCACGTGGCTTTTCCACAGGCACCTTCATTTATCACACTGCTTTTCATCACCTGATAGTATTTGTAGAGCAATTCTGGTAAGGAAGCCTGGGCATGCAGCTTGATTGTCAGCACTTAGCTCCACGTGTGGTGCTGTAGACGTGAGCTGTCTCATGGGGATGCCAAGCGTTGGTCCATGCTCACGGAGCAGCCTGATGGTTTCCAAAGAGATCGCTTAGGATCACAAATCCGGAATGTATTCTCTGAACATTATCCAGTATTCCCTGAAAACTCACAGTTTCTTCAGAGTCCTTGACACTGAACTGCTAGTTTTGGATTAGTGTCCTGGAATGACGTGTGCAGAAATGCCAAAACCAAACCTCTCTTGGAACAGGAACTGCCGCAGCTAACACAGGCCAGCTCTAAATGCTTCTCTTTCTCCAGGTGTCTGCACGGTAAGTGCATGGTGGCCAATGTTGCTTACACCTGTAAGTGCATGGAGGGCTACACAGGCATGTACTGTGACAAGAAGAACAATTCCTCAAATCCCTGCAGGACTCTGAAGTGCAACCATGGACAGTGTAAAGTGTCGGAGCATGGGGAGCCCTACTGCGAGTGTGATCCCAACTACAGCGGGGAGCACTGCGACAGAGGTATGTGTGGCTCTGGGTCACACCTTTGGCTTTGCCTCTCGTCTATGGGTAAATGGCACATAGTGGAAAATGAAGCTAAGTCAGCCTCTGCAGGGCAATAGAGGGAGGAGGAAAGACACACACAACAGCTAGTGAGCTGCTATCCAAATGTATGGAAAGGGCGGCGTGGGTAGTGAAGTCTCATTCTCTGTGTCCCGAATCCTCAAGGCTTGCTCCTCCCAGGATCCTGGTGGGATGTTTGAAGGATTGGTTGTTGCAAGGTTTACTCTCAGCCAGCAGGGATCAGTTAATTGCAGTGCTGGGAAAGGTCTCAGCCTGCACACCAGGGAGGTGGCAGTGAAGATTCCCAGCAGTAAAGATTCCCCGTGGTGCAGCTGGGTGGGTTTCCTGGGGAATCCCACAGATCGTGCTGGGCTTTCCAGCTGGTGTGAGGGCCCAGCTGTTCTGCCCTGACCTGAAAAAGCTCACCGGGAACACAGGGAGTCCTGGTTTCATCCCTTCTGCCTTTCTGTGTTCCTGCACAGAAGGAAGGAGCTGGCTTGTATTGGTTTTATTCCGGCTGTGCCTTTCCTGTGAATGAACCACAAACTTCCCAAATTACACACAGACACAGCCCCACCAGAATGTATCTGGCTGCTGCACAGCGACTGCAGAACAGCACAGGCATTTTCGGGTATCCCCCATTGCTAATGCCATGTGGAGCAGGCTGACCCGTGAGCCTGAGAAGCAGACATACTCAGACTAATCCATATTTTGCAGGAGTGTTGCAGGATTCAACACTCAGCATTCATTAAAGCACTTCCAGAGGTGCTGATCAAGGCGAGCAGGCCTCTGCCTTGTGCCGGATATTGCACATTTGTGTAGCACCAGCTCGGGTTCGATGGCAGGTCCGAAGCAGTGAAAGATGAAGGTCCTTCTCATGCAGTCTGTTTGCCTTGAGCATCATTACAAGCGCAGGGCTGCTGGCTGGTGTTTGAGTAACACCCGGTGCAACAGTTACCACATGTTGTTTCCTTCCCATCTCTGTTGCCTTACAGAGAACCTCTGCCAAGGAGACATCATCCGGGAAGTTGTCCGTAAGCAGCAGGGCTACACGTCGTGTGCCACTGCCTCCAAAGTGCCGCGCCTGGAGTGCCGCGGCGCCTGCGGCAGCGGGCAGTGCTGCGTGCCCCTCCGCAGCAAGCGGCGGAAATACTTCTTCCAGTGCATGGATGGCTCCACCTTCACGGAGGAACTGGAGAGACATGTGGAATGCGGCTGCTCCAAGTGCTTATAAGCCATTCTCCAGTCTCTTGCCACTTTAATCGACTCAGAAGCGCTATCAAAATGGGACCTATTTACTTTCAGAGTGAAGAAGAAGAAAAGAATTATTAAGTATATTGTAAAATAAGCAAAAAATAGAACTTATTTTTATTATGGAAAGTGACTATTTTCATCTTTTATTATATAAAGTATCGCACCACTTTGGGTATATGTATCATATAGTGAGCTATTTTTACCATGAAACTTTTTTAACAGTTGTAAGAAAAAAAAAAATCAAAATTTAAAAGTTTAAAAAAAAAAGATTCTAAAGCAAACCTAGCCGAAAGGAGAAATGTGGGGTGACTGTAGGTGTGCGCACAGTGACCCGACGTGAAGGTGTTCCAAGGACCTGCCACATGACTGATCTGGGCTGGAGGAGTCTCCGAGGTGCTGGGTGGGTGTCCCAAGAGAGCGGATCCTGTGATTCCCGACATCCATCCATCCTGCCCAGGCTCCCTGAGGAAGCCTCCCCTCAGTCCCTCGCTCTGCCTGACACTGCCGATGCCGTTTGCTCCTGTACAGTGGCTCCGCTTGCTCCTCTTGAACTGGTTCCCTGTAGGCACTGCCGCAGCTTGAGGCTAACGACATTATTTGACTATTGTAATACTATACTACATTTTTTGCTGTGTATGTTGTATTTATCTGTGTTCACATTATATTCTGCAGCAACTGTATCTATAGAGCACAGGCAGCTTTATCCAAAAGAAGGGGACGAAGGGAAAGGAGGTGGGGAAATATGTGTTGCTTTGGGAAATTTGGGGGCAAAATGTGAACTAAGTGCTAAGTAATGCTAATAAATGACATAGTACTTTTGTGTAAACTCCTCAGCTATGTTATTTCCCAAGTTTGTGCCTTCTTGCTCCCAGCCTTGAGCCCTTTTTTGTATATGAAATACAAGGAATGCACTGCTACATAGTTTGTTGCGCCTCGACACTGTAACTTGCAG
>JANHGB010050467.1:71888-86238 GCA_026283785.1 Coracopsis vasa | reverse complement strand
CTGGCTCCAGCACCTGCTGCACCTACAAGCCAAAGGGCTGTGCACTGGCCTCAGTGCTGGGTCATGCCTGCCCCAGAGGATGTGGTGAGAAAGGAGAAAACATCATCTTCCCTCTCAGCCCCACCTCAGTTATTGCAGCACCCTTCATGCTTGCTGTGGGATCCAGCTCCCCTGCTCCCACAGGGCTGTTGGCCACAGGAGCAGGCTCATTCCCCACAGATGCCAGTGGCCCAATGGCTTTGGTTGAGCAGTCTGGGACGTCCCTGCGCCCCCATCCCCTGGCACTCAGAACACCGGGATCTTGTCCCTGCGCACCACATCCAGGTCATCATCCAGGGTCAGCAGGACCTGAGGAGGAAAGCACAAGGCAGCTTCAGGTCTCACTGGCCAGCCCACAGCTGGGGACAGTGACCAGCTCCTGACAGCATCTCACCACAGGGGGGTTACACATGGGCCACGTCTCCAGCATGTACAGGAGTCACAACAGCAACCCATGGAGATAAGCCAGATTCATTTTGCTTCTGTAATGCTCCTAGCAAGTCACTCTGACAGCACAGCTGACAGGCAGCTCTGCCTACAGTGCTGCCAGACCCTGAGCAGGTAATCATGCCTCAACTATGATGGAGATGCTGCTTGTAAACTGGCCCTAGCCTCTGGAGAGCCATCCAGGAGGCAGCAGGGCGGTAACTGCTTGATCACAGCTCAGGCATTGCAAGTGGCCAGGCAGCTCCTTCACAGTTTGCACCTTGTGCAGCTAGGGTTAAGGTCCCCCTTTTTACTTCCTCAAAACAATATGCTCTGACCCCATCACAGGGGATGCCTCCACCGTTGCCACCACACAGACCATTAGGCCTGAAAAGAGGTTCCAAGTAAAGGAGCATAGGAGACAATTATGGAAGTGATGGAAAGCTGAGGAGTGAGGTAAGCTCCACACCACTGACCCTACTGCCTGGGTCAAAGGGGGTAGGGTCCCTTCCTGGGAGGTCCTCACAAACCTATGAGAGGTTTGATCACACCAGCAGCCCCTCAGCTTCCCCACAATAGCTGTGCAACCCACAGCCCAGAGGGAATTTGATGCCAGGAAGCACAGGGAGCAACAAGCCACCTGACAAAGCCTGATCCCTGATCCTACTGTGAAGGGTGTCAAGAGGCAGAGCCAAGCAGAGAAGTTGAGCACTTCTGTGGGGTCCTGAGGCAGCCACAGCTCCATGTATACAGAGGGACATGGAGGAAGAGGAGAGGGTGAGACCATAGAGCAGGGTGGGAGGCTCAGCAGGACTCACCAGAAAGGAGAAGAACAAGGCAGCTGCAGAGAGGAAGTGCCAGACATCATGGTCATCGAAGAAGCCCAGCAGGATGCAAGGCCGGTTCTTTTCCCGGGACTCTGCTGGAGTCTCCTAGGGGAGCAGGCGAGGGGTCAGTACCCAATAGCCACTCACACAGGGACCTTTCTGGCCACGCTGGACCCTCTGGAGATCGCCCTGTCTTAACTGTCCATGCAGAAGCCAGGAAAAAGGACTGTGCTGGCTGGACATGTGGCGAAAGCAGGGCAGGAATGCAACATCGTACTTAGACCTGGAGATGGATCTGGGGCCACAGCCCATGGCTGGGGGTCCCTCTGGTCTCCACATCTGAGGTCCTGCATAGCATAAGCTGCACAGTCCCCACACAGCTTCCCATGCTCCCATCCCAGTTTGCTGAAGGAGTTGAACCCTTTCAGCTCTCCAGGGGCAGCCCAAGACTCCTCCCCAGAGTATCTTTTGTGTAAAACGAACAACAGGAAGGAAGGATGATGAGACAGAGATGGACAGAAGGTCAGTGAAAGGGAAACTTTACCTCCCAGCTGCTGAGGGTCTGGAAGAAGAAGTAGAGGGCAGCTGCCCACACCACTGCTGTGGCCACAATGCAGAACATGGGGATGGGCAGGAGCTTCTCAGAGCTGCGGAGCTGCAAATAGGGAATTAGCCTCACATCATGCCCTGAGCCCTTCCCAGGGCCTGCAGCCATGCATAGGACTGACACGCTAGCCAGGACCAGCTGCAGCTACAAAGGGCTCCCAATCCCAGGGAAATACAGCCCAGCCACCCCAAGATGGCTACACAGCATCCCTCCCCAGCACCAATACCTTGTCGCACCCTTAGCCCCACAAAGACCCTTCCACATCCCTCTGCAGCACCACAGGAACACGAACTGCAGCCAGAAAAAGATGCTCATCCTTTCCCCTTTAAGACAGGTGCCCCAGGGACAGGACAGCTACAGCTGCCTCCCTTTACCTTCATGATGATGTAGAAAGCCAGATATAGCAAGAGGTTACAGATAAAGATCCCCAGTATGTAGGAGGCGAAGTCTCTGGGCCTATACACCAGCCCAAAGACGGCACTAAGAGAGAGGGAAGAAGGGATGTTAGACAGCCCTTTCACTGGGGACAGGGTACATCCCCAAACTGACAGCCACCCACTGCCCACCAACCACAGGACACAACAACACTGCCACAGCCTCCCGGTTCCCTGGAGGAAATGCACTGTTTGCCTCTGCTCCCTGCCAAGCAAACTTGGCCATGGTCAACACCTGAGAGCAACTGGAGACCCCAGAGGACAGGCAAAGGCCCCGGGTTGCTTCCAACCCGCAGCCAAACACATCTCACCCAATAGGAGCTGGCTCCAGACCTGTAGGTTTAGCAGAAGGCATGTCCCTGAGAAGCACCTTTTAGTGAAAAGCAAGAGCTTTTCACAATGATTTTAGGTCTCACCCAAGAGCTAATCCCTCCCATCCACACAGATACTGCTGAGCCAGGCTCTGTGACTGTGACTCACAAGTGTCTGTCAAGTCTCCTGCACCTTGGCTGTGCCAGAGACCTTCCAGCTACACAGAAAGCACATGTACAGCACAGTGCAATACCATGGTACCAGACCAGCCCTACACAACTCAATCAGATGCAAGCCACCAGCTGAAATGCTCAGGGATGCTTCACATAGCTCTGTAGTGCTGCACTGCATCCTGTGATAGGCTGAGAACATTGGGGCTGTTCAGCCTGGAGAAGAGAAGCTGCAGGGAGACCTCAGAGCAGCTTCCAGTGTCTCAAGGGGGCTACAAGGATGCTGGAGAGGGACTCTTCATCAGGGACTGCAGTGATAAGAGAAGGGATGATGGGTTTAAACTAGAACAGAGGAAGTTCAGGTTAGATATAAGGAAGAAGTTCTTTACTGTGAGGGTGGTGAGACACTGGCTAGTACAGGGTGCCCAGAGAAGTGGTAAATGCTCCATCCCTGGCAGTGTTCAAGGCCAGGTTGAACAGAGCCTTGGGTGACATGGTCTTGTGGGAGGCATCCGTGCCCGTGGCAGGGGGTTAGAACTGGATGATCTTAAGGTCCTTTCCAACCCAATCCAGACTATGATTCTATTCTATTACTCTATGGATCTGCCACCCATCAGCACTCATCAGATCAAGCTTCTTGCCAAAACATGTCAGAGGGGCTCCAGCACAGGATTATTGCACAGACACTGTTGCATTTCCCCACCAATTCAGGCCACCTGTATATCACTATGGAATCCTGCTGCCCATGTGTATGCAAGACACCAGCACCCCACTACTTACAAGGACCAGTTGACCAGGTTTCCAACAATGAGCAGCACCATCCTGTCCTGGAGAGAAGACACTGGTGATCATATGAAAGCAGAAGGAAATGCACAAAGAGGTTTCTGCCTCAGGGATTCATGATATCATTATGTGAGGATTTGGAGTCTGGCTCCTGCAAACACACGTGGACCCAGCTCTGAAGTTTGCTCTACAGGAGCTTCTTCCAAACAGAAACTGCTCTGGCCTTTGCAAATCTGAAGAAAGCATTGCAAGCAGACTAAACATCTAAAGAAGCACAAGCCTAGCACTTCAGAATCAGCCCCAGGAGGTTCTGCAAAGCCTTTGACTGTTTCCACTATTTTTCTAGCAAGATTCCTTCCCTCTCTCCATTTTACAGAGAAATTATTGCACAGAGGGAGGATGTGCTTGAAAGAGGCAGCAAGGGAAGCTTTGGAATACCATCCCGCACATACCCACAGGGCCCGTTTTCATCCATCTCATCATTAGCTAGGGAAGCCCTGGAACTGCAGCAGGCAGATGCACTACATCTGTGGGGCATGTGCGTTTATGCTTATAGCTGCTTTCATTAAGGTCCTTTCCAACCCTAACTATTCTCTGACTCTATGATGTAGCTCTCTCAGGCCAGCCAGGCTTACTTCATGCCTGAGTGTACCAAGTTTGCTTGCAAAACTTGGGCTGACACTTATTCAGAGATAGGAGAATAAATAAATTTAAAACCATATAAACAGGATGCTCATGGATAAAGCTTCATTTGCCTTCAAGCCCTCATTAGCACTCTGTGCCAAGAAGAAAGTCATCAGTGGGACACAAGGTAGCAGCTACCATTTCTTACCTTTTTTTGCTGTCTGCCCTGAGATGCTGTAGAAATAGCAATAGCTATTGCTTAAGCCACTGAACAAGATAGTCACTGCCCTCCCCAAAGAGGCTGCACTGCACAGAGGCTCACAGCCATCCCTCTGAACGTTGGGGAAAGCAAGGAAGGGAAACAGGGAGCATCATTTCTCAAATAGCCACATCTCTTTCCTCTGCACATTGCCTAGAAAATGAGCAATTGCTGGGAGAGGTGCCAAGGTGAGAAATCACCTACCATATACATTGGTCGACTGCAGCGCTGGATACAGTCTGTGTACAGCACCATCACTGCCCGTCGAAACATCCCCAAGTCTGTCAAAGAAGAGGATAAAAAGCCAGAACAGCCAGCAGAGTGAGCTCTGAAATGCCTATGGGGGAAGACACAGACACCCACTAGCTGACAACAGAGAACCCAGCCTGTGGATGGTCAAGGTGTCAGCAGATTCATTTCTTGCCCTTTGGGAGCAGAAGGGAAGCCACCACAGGATGTGGATGGCATGTGGCCAGAACAACAGGGAAAGCTTTGTAATCTCATCTCTGGAAGAGAGATGTGTGTGCAGAAAGGGGGAAAAAAACAATCAGCTTCCATGGAACAAGCTGCCAGAGCAGGGAAACATCAGGAACAGATCCCACAGCCCTGAGAGGGTTCTGGAGGGCCAGAGCAGACTCAAGACACTCCTGCTCTGAAAATCACTGCAGAAGCTTCACTGGAGAGCCACCAGTGGCAATGGGATTGATGGACATGCATACACACACACCAGCCACAAATGTGGAGCTTGAAAAGGCTCCTGCAGGAGAATCAGAGCTCTCCTGTGCTGTATCACTGCCTTCCTACCAAGGAACAGGACTGGCAGTGCTGCTGGCAAACTCACTTTGCTTCTCAAGAGCCCACCCCAGGTGGCACACAAGCTTGTCCCCCCACACACATCCACGCATCCCTGGCTGCTACACCCCTGCTCAATCCATTCAACAGAGAAAAATGAGAGCTGCTGACAGTTACCTGATTCAGAGCCATCTGAGGCAGACAGGAGCAGAAGAGGAAGGAGAAACACATTTGCAAGCAGAGCACAAGAGCCAGCTTCCCCACCAAACCCTCTTCCCTCTCATCCCTTGACAGGGTTTTATGTAGCTCACTGCTCTGAGCACAGCGCTAGAGAGAGCTGCAGCTGAAGGGCAGGTGCCCTCAGAGCCCAGCTCTTCTGCCACCACAGCGCAAACAGGTCCTGCTGACTCCCATGGGTCTGGGAAGCAGCAGCAGAGCACTTCAGAAGATGCCAGAAGAGCATCAGATGGATAAGAGGACAGGATAACCCAGAATACAAGCACAGGCTATGGGACTGTGCTCACAGACATGCTGCATAGGCAACTCATGCAGGTGAGGGCAGGAGGCATCTGCATACCCAAGAGCAAGCTGGTTCAATCACAGCACTTACCGATCTTGAAGCGACCCATGTAGTAGATCTGGGTGCTGAGAGCCAGCGAGGCCAGAACATGGATTATTGAGAAAATAACCCAAAACCAGATGTCATTTTTCCCAAACACCTGAAAGCAAAGACATTAAAAGCAAACAGAGCTCAGTTATCAGCAGGCTAATCCCTTCCTGTCCTATATCATTGTGGGGCATTAGAAAACCTCACTGAACATGGAAGAGAAACCCCTAATCTTCCAATCTGAAAACAGATCTATAAAAGCAAAACAAAGTTGAGAGAAGCAAGAGGAGCTCAGCATTCTGGAGAGGAGACCATTCTTTCTGAACGCCCCTTCAGTCAAAACCAGCAGCTTGGAAGGACAGCAGCTGGCCCAGGGAGCAGAAATGGAAGGATCCTCAGGCCAGGGAAGTTCTTTCTGTTGAGCTGGAAAGGAGCTGGATTTCTACAAAGGCTGTCAGGGAACCAAACATTAACAAGTGCACTGCATTAGACCAAAAAGCACGAAACTGCTCTGCAGGCAATTGCTCCACACTTTCGCTTTAAGATCTGGAAGTGACTTACAAATGCATGTTAATCCTATATTAAAACCTTAGTTTTTCATTATACATTAAGGAGTCCAGAAGCTCAGGTCTGCCATCAGGCTCTCACCATACACTGCCCTCCCCTGGGGCATAGCACTCGCCTGAACTTTTTCTTTGGTGGGGGAATCAAGCAGAATGGCCACCTCTCTGAACAGAGCAAGGGAAACATGCAGCTTATTAGCTACACTGAACAGCATAAAAGCATCCCACAAGAAAAGATAACAGCATCCCATAATAAAACCCCAGTGTTTTGAACCTGGGTGTGCAGATCTACCAGGAGATTCTTAGAAAGTCCCAAGTTCACCAGCTGCTCCTGCAGTCTCCTACTCAGAGGCCTATGCAAAATCAATTCATACTCTGCTTTACATGTGGTAGCAAGGGGCCAATAGCCCACTGGGATCTAGTGGCTACTTCAGAGCAGCTGAATGGAAGTAAGTCCTTAAAAAGAAGGGAAGCAGAGACCTCCAGGGTAAAGCACAGGTCGGGGATTCAGGCAAGCCCAGCTCAGTAATTGCAATGCTATGAGCAAATAGGCAAAGCCCTGTACAAATCTGACCTGTCTGTGACTACTGGTGTGCAAGAGCAATTCTGGTGACTCCTTTTGCTCCAGTGGCTTTCTATAGGCAGGTCCAGGCCAAAAACTTGCCTGGGAGCCCCCAGGCTGTTATTGTAGCCCTGCACTTCCCCAGAGATAGGAAGGCCAACTGCAGGAGCTGTGCCCAGCAACACAGGGTTTTCCAAAGGCCAAAAGGGGAACAAGCAATTTGGTAGAGCTTGTCCTGGAAGCTCAGCCAGCCTCCAAGTTCAGCCATCACACAGGAGACCAGCAGCATGCTTGGACACACACACCCTGGATGCACGAATTCCTCCTCTTAAGGAGGGCACATGGTGGTCAAAGCCCAAAAAGGAGCCCAACTAGAGAAAACTGCTCTGCTCTTCCCATCCCTGCAGGCCCAGGGGAAGGAAGAAGGAAAACCAGAAATTCAAATGCCAGCAGTTGCTTAACACACTGTTATTGTACTCTGCTGCTCTCCCCAGTCATTTGCCCACTTAAGCACACCATCTCCTTCCCAAAGAAGCAGGTAGGTAAGAGGGATCCATACCACTCCAAGGACGGCCAGACAAATCACCACAGCAAATGAGGCATAGGCAGAGTAGGCACTGGCATTGATGTCTGGGTGGCGAGTCTGGTAGAGCTTCAGCATGCACAGTCCTGCGATCATGTACATGAAGGAGGTGTCTATGGAGGGAGCAAGACAGGAACAGTTAAAACAGGTATTGCCAGTAGTACATTTTCCTGTGTTCAGATGGAGTTTCCTGTGTTTTAATTTGTGCCCACTGCCTCTTGTTCTGCCACTGGGCACTACTAAGAGGAGTCTGGCTCACTCATCTTCATTCTAATTGGGTATTTATGCACATAGACAAAAAACAGCCTCAGTCTTCTCTTCCTCAGGAAGCCAAAGGAGCCCACAGAGGAAATGTTCCACAGAGATGGCAAACAGAGGCTTCCTAGGCTTGAGCACTTCGCCACTCAGGCTGTGTGCTTACTATCTTCAAACACCAAGCTGCAAAAGGGAGATCTTGCCAGCAGTGCACTACCAGAGTTCCAAGGTCTGGAGAGGAGGCTGAAATGTGTTAGTCCTCAGCATCCAAAGCCTCACTGCCTCCTGACTGAGCCCTGGAACAGGCAGACTCCAAGGAGGTATGCAAAGGTAAAGGGATGTGAAAAATGAGCAACTCAGCAGAAGACAAAGCATGCTAAATCCTGCCTCCAGCTCAAAAGCAGGAAGGAAACTCAGCTTACCAAACTGGAAATTGGAGTAATTAGGGCAGACATGATAACAGGCACTGAGCACCCCTTCCATCATCAGAGCGATGCCCATAGCATAGAAGAGACCAAAATGCTTTGGGATCCCATAGTCCTGGAAGAGAGCAGAGCTGTATAGCAAGTACCCTCACTGTCCTGATGTCAAGCAAGCTTCCACTCTCCATCACTCCATCCCTCCTAAACCCTACACACATCCTTCTCAGTGCAGCACAGTGACCTCTACTCATCTCCTTGTCTTTGCAAGCCCAGGCTGGATCATTACAGCAGTATGGACATACTGTAAGCAGCCAAGCACTGGGGTGTGCAAGAACATAAGCATCCCACTAAGACCCTTTTCCATGGTTGGAAAAAAGAGGAGGATTCAATTCTCCAGCAAGGAAGGCAAAGGGAAACCCACTGTGTATCACTCTGGTTTTCAAGCTCTCCTTGTCTTTTCTCCCTCCACACAGGCCCATGCAGCCATGCTTCCTACCAGTGTATAGACATCTTTCATCTCCATGGCGCGACGGTGGAGAATATCCCTGCGCAACACAATGAGGAGGAAGAGAAAGCCCAGCAGCATGTGGCCCACATTGCTGAGGATGTTGTTGAAGGCACTGCAGGGGAAAAGAAGGTTTAAGACATAGGCAGCACAGCAGCAGGAAGCTGAACTCTGGGCCATAAGCTGAATCCATCTTCCTCCCTGCTCCCACCGACACCATCTTCCACCTCAGCAGCTACACCCTGGATGGCAACTTTAGGTTTAGTTCACTTGCAGAGGAAGTGTTAAATCCACTGAGGCAAGATTCCCAACTCTGAGCTTTCTTTGCACTCCCACATTAGTTCAGAGGAACACTGCACTGTAAGGCCTGATCTGAACTTCTTTGCTGCTCATTGGATACAAATTAAAGTGTCCAGAAGAGCATGGGAGCACCTCTCTGTTCTGCCATAGGTTTGCTAGGAGAACCCACATGCCATCTGATCCTGGATGCATGTGTCTCACTGCAACAGAAAGCCACTGCTGAGCAAAACAGAAAGCTCAGAGTCCTAAACTCTCAGTGGTCTTAACACTCTTACTATGAGCCTGGCAAGGATAAAATCCTGACCTGGGCTCAGCACAAACTCTCAGGAGGCACAAGACAATAATGCAGTGACCGCAGGGCTCACTCACCTCAGCACCCCAAGGGGATGAGCACACAGAAAGTTGTAGTAACAGATGTCCTGATTGCCTGTCACATTCACTACCTGGACAAAGAAGAGGAGGGAGACTCGGTATTAGCAAATCCTCCCTATTCTGTGGGGTTTGCTTCATGCAAACACAGCATGTAACACAAGGTGTACCAGGAAAAACCTAGCTGTAACACTGGTGCAGTGGGGTATTGACATCTGCAGTGAAGCTTTTCATGGGTGGACAATATTGCAGAGGGGTTGGACTACATGACCTTTGAAGGTCCCTTCCAATCCGAACTATTCTGTGATTCATAGATTCATAGAATGGTTAGCATTGGAAAGGACCTTAAGATCATCCAGTTCCAACCCCCTGCCACGGGCAGGGACACTTCACACTAGATCTTGTCACCCAAGGCTCTGTCCAACCTGGCTTTGAGCACTGCCAGGGCTGGAGCATCTACCACTTTTCTGGGCACCCTGTACTAGCCAGTGCCTCACCACCCTCACAGTAAAGAACTTCTTCCTTATATCTAACCTGAACCTCCTCTGTTCTAGTTTAAACCCATCACCCCTTCTCTTATCACTGCAGTTCCTGATGAAGAGTCCCTCTCCAGCACCCTCGTAGCCCCCTTCAGACACTGGAAGCTGCTCTGAGGTCTCCGTGCAGCTTCTCTTCTCCAGGCTGAACAGCCCCAAGTTTCTCAGCCTGTCTTCATATGATAAGATCTTGCCACAGGCCACAAACCTGACAATGGTCTTCAGAGGAAACACATTTTGTGCTCTCAACCCCACCACTAAAATAGATCTGCTTGTAGATACCTGAATAATAGCAGGATAGCAAGGGTGGGGAGAAGAGAAATCACTCATGTCATAGCAAACCCTACTTGCTTTCAGTTGTCTTTTAGAGATAACAGCAGATTCCTTCTGCCTTTAAAATGAAACAGGACCCAAATGAGACATCAGATGAGCAGGAAAGCCAGCTCCACTCCCACTTCCCAAGCAAAAATAGCAGAACTGCAAGCTTGGCAAGCCATGCTACACTCGACACAGAGCAGAGAGAGCAGCTAAGGTAAACTGCTCCTCAGCCTAGCAGGATTCCTGGGTTTCACTGTGACTGCCATCCTTACACCATGCAACCACAGAGCAAGTTTAAGGACAAGAGGATCCAAACAAGGTGGACAGACAGAACCCAACGCACCGTCTGGTAAGTGATGACAAGTTGGATGACTGGCAGGGCATAAAACACTGCAATGGTGATGATGTTCCTGCAGAGAAGAGACAGTAGCAGCAGTTACACACACCAGAACAACTGGCGTACACCCAGGGCAGATCCTCACAGTGCTTGTGGAGGAAGGTGTACACCTTGATGCCTAAAGGCATAGACCCTGCAAGCTTTATACCTCTGGCTATGATCTCCTGAAGCAGGAGATTAAACAAACATGAGGCAAATGCTAAAGGCACAAAAAAAAGCAGTATGTGGACTACAAGCTCACATGTTTGAGAGCCAGTTTCTCCCCTCTCCCAGTATGTTCCAGCACACTGGTTGTTGCCACACTTTAAAGCAATTATGCAAACCAGAATCCATTGCCAGGATCACATGTGCACTGGTCCACAATCCTTATTTGAGGTATGTGGATCTGCAGTTACTGGTTGGAACAGGGTCAGAATATGTAGCAGGGTGGTTCAAAGAACACCCTCATGTCTGAAGTGTTGTTCAGAAGGGCATGTGGGCAGACTTCACAACCAGAGACTGGTTCCAGAGCTTGGGCCTTATCAGTTTATCTTCTTACCAGAAATAGATCTTGTATTTTTTGCTGACAATCCTTCGGTCCTTCCTGGACAGGTCTGATAGATAGAGGAACACCTAAAATGTTAGTGGGAAGGGAAAGATGGAAGAAAACAGAAAAGAACTAATGAAGACTACGGAAGTATTGGGACAATATGCAGCTTGGTGCTATTTGGACCGGTTTTTACACAGTAAGCTCATTGTGTCCTTTGATCCTATGGGGAATGAGTTCTGCAAAACTCTCTGACCTCCAGGAATGGCTCTGACCACACAGAGCAGTGTGGGTTGACAAAAGGAGGCATTTTGAGAGCTGCTACCTTAAAGCCCCTCTGTATATCCACTGTAGCCACACTGCTCATACCGGATAACGGCCCACTACTGCATATTATTTTCTCCCTATGCTGTTGCATCTCCTTGGACTTTCTGGGACACCCTGTGCTTCTTCCTCCTTTCTCAATAGTTCCCAATACATTCTGATTTTCCATGCTAAACTGCTCATTTCAGCAACGCAGTACAGCAGGAAAACTTTCTGAACTCTGACAAACCCCACTAAGCAGCACATTCAGCTTTATTAAATTAGATCCACCTAAAGGAGAATCTGAAACTGAAGTGACTACTGCTGGTCCTGGCCCAGGTGTGTCCATGGCCCACCATCATGGCCACAGCTGCCACGCCAGCCATACCTTAGTGCGGATGATGTTCTTATCACTTTCAATCTCTGGCATGGTGTCGAAGTCACTCTCCTCCTCCACAGAGCTGTCTGTGTCAGAGCCAGCCCGTGGCCTGCCCTCAGGGGAAGAAAACTGTCGTCCACCACTGGAGCTTGACTCATCTGGAGCAGAGTGAGGAGAAGGAAAGAGGCAGGGTAAAGGCTAAATCCCTCTGTGCATAGCAAGAAGAAAGCTGCCAAGCTCCCAGCCAGCCCATTGCTCATTCTCACATGAGCAGAGCAGAAGTTTCTTCTTCATTTCCCAAATGCTCTTAAAGCGTTTCCTTGGGAACTGCGGAAGGGGGATAGGATGGTGCTGAAGCCCTCTATTCCAGGACTTAAATCCTCCTGAATTTTCCCCAAACCTCATGAAGTATCAGTTCTGTGTTTCTTTGTCAAGCATTCAGAGATATCACACCTTCACAGTCTAATAACTGGATGACATCTGGAGTATCAGGGCTGACTTTACACCACAGTGAACAAATGCATCCTGAGCAAGGACCAAAAATTACACTGATTTGAGCAGTTGCCTCATGCTGCCTTGGACCTGCACCACCTCACCCTGCAACCAAGGTCCCCAGGCTGTCAAATCCAAGGATTATGCTCAGAAGTTCACAACAGGAGGGAAAACTGTTGTTAAGGACTGAGGAATACTCTGGCAAAGGAAGGCACTGCCTATCATCTCTGATCAACAGGACCATTGAGAGGTTTTCTTCCTCCTCTGTTACAAGGGAGTAGTTCACCTGTGGACAGAATGACATTATTTCTCCCCTAATGAAACCACAATAAGCTGTGATTCTGTCTTGCCTTGCAGCACACACCAACACTTACCAAGTGACTTGTCTAGCTAAGATGAACATTTCCAGTGACAGAGCCTCTCTGGGCACCTCTTCCAGAGATGTGTCACCCCTCTGATGTACATGTTTTGCCCTAAAGTGCAACCTGAACTTCCCAAGCTGCTCTTTATTTTTGTTTTCCCAAGTAGTTGCAAGCTGCTCCTAAAGCAGTTTGCTGGTTTACTCCCTTCTGGCTTTAAAGCACCTTAAAGTTTCTTCTGCTCCAAACAGAACCCACCCCATGCCCTCAGTTCTGGAAGATACTGTACCAATAGCACCATAGCTGCTTCCCTCAGGGGTGCTGGCTGTGATGGGCTGTGAAGATGTCATGATCCCAGATCCTGCCATGGAAGCAAACCCAAAAGGGACAATTAGTTTCACATCAATGCTTTGAAACATATACTTGAGGTGAATACAGCTTGAAGAGCTGGAGGGCTTGGGAAATGCATCATTTCTCCAAACAGATGGCAGTCTCCCTCTAGGGGCATACTGTGCAAAAGGGAAACCTCTGCTTTGCAATGGGAAGCAAACCCATCTCTTTCAGCCTCCCCACAAAGGCTGCCAGTTAAACTCACAGAAGTACAAGCCTGCCTCCAGCTCCCTGGACGGATCACTTATGGGGCTGTAAGACATGGCAAATTCCAGAGCAAGTCTCCCAGTACTCAGAGCACCCTTCTGAATTTGTAATTCTTCTCCTTCCCCACCTCATGCATTTGTCCATTCAAGTCCAAATTACTGCCTTCCTTCAACACATTGACTGCGCTGCTTGGGCTGTGGAGAGCTGGTCTCCATTTCAGCTTCTCTACCCTTCTGCCCCATCTCTCTAATTAGACAGTGAACAGATCTGAGAAGCATCAGAAGTGGACAATATGGCATGGACTGAGAACAGAAGAAAGGCTCTGGCACACTGCAGTCCCCCACGTGCCACCCCTTCAGCCCTGAGCTGGGATTAGCAGGACGCCGTTGTAGGTTGCCACAGGAGCAAGATCCACCTTCTACTCATCACCCACTGTGCAACCCTCCCTCTCTTGTGGCAGTCTTTCTTGTTGCTTTAAAGTCACTTGGAAATCCAGATCACTGGAAGAGGGTGAAAGAAGTATTTCCCCATGCTCATGGCACCATGCACAATTCCTGCTCCTGTCCGTTCTACCCCACAGGAATGCTCCTTCCTAATTTGAGACCAGGCTTTCTCCTCTTAAGTGACCTGTCAACCTTCTCTCCCAAGTAACCAAGGAAAGATTTAAATCTGGACAAAGCAGGAATGCTAGGGAGAAATGGTGCTTTGTCCCATCTCTAACAGCTGCTCTGGACCCAGCTCAGCCACTAATTTCAGTCCCACCTCAAAGTGTCCAAGTGAGTCAGCAAAGTAAATGTACCACACTAGGTGTGGTTCCTCCAGCTACTGCCTCTACCAGGTAGTGATGATGTGGAATGGGAGGTGTGCCATGAGCTTAGGAAAAGCTTAACCATAGAAGATGGGCATAAGGTGGGTGACAGGAGCAAAGAGGCATATGTTGTTACACGATATTTGAAAACAAAGGGCAGAGACAGATTGTTCAGCACCTCCATCCACACCTTCTT
>JANHGB010050467.1:57846-71788 GCA_026283785.1 Coracopsis vasa | reverse complement strand
AGTTTCCTCAGCAGCTCCTTATCCATCCATGGAGGTCTCCTGGCCCTCCTGCTGCACTTCCTTCTAGTTGGGATGCAACACTCCTGAGTTTGTAGTAGGTGATCCTTGAATACCAACCGGCAATCTTGGGCCCTCCTGCCCTTTAGGGCTGTATCCCATGGAACCTTACTAAGCAGGTTCCTGAAGAAGCCAAAGTCTGCCCTCTTGACGTCCAGGGCAGTGAGCTTGCTGCACGCTCTTCTCATTGTCCTGAGGATCTCAAACTCGACCATCTCATGATCGCTGCAACCAAGGCTGCCCTGGAGCACCACAATTCCAACCAGCCCCTTCCCTGTTGGTGAGCACGAGGTCAAGCATGGCACCTTTCCTCGTCAGCTCCTTTATTGCTTGCAGAAGGAAGTTGTCTTCCACACAATCGAGGAACCTCCTGGATTGCTTGTACCGGGCCGTACCGTCCCTCCATCAGATATCAGGGAGGTTGAAGTCCCCGATGAGAACAAGGGCCTGCGAGTATGAGGCTGTTCCTATCTGTCTGTAGAGTGCTTCATCCACAGATTCCTCTTGATCAGGTGGTCCGTAGCAGATCCTCACAATAATGTCCCCCATTGCTGTTCTCCCTTTAACCCTGACCAACAAACTCTCTGTTGACTGCTCACATGCCCCCAGACAGAGTTCCGTACTCTCCAGGCTATCCCTAACATAGATAGCAACTCCAAGTTAGTACATTCACTTTGTAAACAGAGAAAAAGAAGCAGTAGAGAATGAAGTAAAATACCCTAAGCTATCTGAATGTACTGGTCTCTTGGCTATTCTAAGAAAAAGTGTTTAGAAAAGCAGGTTATAGGGATGTATTAATTTGTCACAATATATGTTAGAGTCATTATAGGGGAAAGTTAGAGGATTTTATGATTAGAAGTAAAAGTAATGTGCATCTGTGGAGAGAAGAGAAAGCAATATTGTTAGGTACAGATGGCTAGTAAATATGCTCAAATGTAATAAGATGTTATCTTTGTGCAGTGCTGTGTCCATTCCTAGCAGATCACCAGCAGAGACTATGAATAGTAAAAAATGCTAGAGACAATCTGTCGCCTGTAGCTAGGGTCAAAGTCTGCTGAGGTACACTTTTTATGGTTCCTTTGAAGTTAAGTTGTATACAGGACTGGAAAAAAAATTTGACCCTTAATATATAAGGCTTTGAATTGATGAATGCATGTACTCAAAAGTAGCCTTACTGAATTCAGTGATATATATATGCAGATGCAGGTGTATACGGTAGCATGTCTTCTTGCAGAATTTGAATCTAATCAATTAAAACTAATTGGTTTTATTACGTTAAAAAATATGCTATAGAAGAGTGCCATGAGGTCAAACACTCAGAAGTCAGGTTCCTTATTCAGCTGGTATGCAGTTAACTCTGTATGTGTGGCAGTCTAGTCTTTATAGCATCTTCTTATTTTCTTGAAGTGTCTGCTTATATTTTGTTCCTGTCCACCACCACATTTAGTTTGAAGAGTATGCAGCATGTGGGGAAGGATGGATGTTACTCACTGTGTGTTCCTGTGAGATAAAGTCTCTGCATTATCCACTGGACGTCAACAAAGATTCATTCTAAATAAATTATGAATGCTCATCTTGGCTTTGTTCATCCCATTCCATCTATTGCATCCCTTAAGGATGGATATGTGCTTTCAGTTGTATTACAGATACATTCCATTGTAGCTGTGGATAAAAGTTAATTGTTGTGGGTCCAAAGAATCCTAGTTTATTCCTCGTTTGTCCCTACATATGTTTTGAAATGCTCCCTGAATGAGGCAAAGGAAGGAAAACTGGCATGTGGTTATGTAAACAGAGATCTGATTCTTAGCATCTTTAGATATAGTGCCTTCATTTATGTCTGTGAGCTGTGCCCTTGGTAGCATTATGGGCAATGCAGCAGGGGATAGTAATGTGCAAGATCTGCTGGATTTCACTGCTTTAGAGGGAAAAACCTGCCACAAAATATCCCAAGTTCATCTGGATTATATCTTCACCATATGTGAGATGGGATGCTGGCCAGTATCTCCTGATTAAATTCTCCATTCAACATCAGGAAAAAAAGTCCTCATTGCATACAATATGCATACAGAAAGAAGGTAGGAGAAGATTAATTATGAACTAGTAATAAGTAGTAAATGTCTTGTAGATGCTAATAATGAAATCTGGTAATGGTGTTAGCATGTAGGAATGCCAAATTTTGTTGCAAAATAAAAGATTTCCATGGAAATACATCAACAATATAGATTATAGCAAAGTAGGGGTTTAACACTGTGTTTCTATAGATTTAAAAAATAATAATAGAAAAATCAACCTTCAAGAACTTTATCAGAGCAGCAGAGTTTTCTTCTATTACAGCAGCAGGGCATTTTCATGCAAAAAATTTTATGGCTCTTTTTGGGGTTTTGAATTTTTGTTTTGTGTGGGTATTTTTTTGTTTTGTTTTGTTGGGTTTTTTTTTGGTGGGATTTTTTTAGGGTTTTTGTTTTGTTGGTTTTTTTTTTTAATTGAAATATTCTGAAAGCAGCAAACAAAGCATCTGCTTCAGGACAGGAACCACAATCAGCCAGAATAGAACAGGACATGATCAGCCTAAAGTAGCAAAGTCCCAGAAAATCAAGAAATGAGAAGACATGCAAAATGAATTAGAGTTATTGCTCAGTTGTTCTGGTAGAACTTTAATAAAAATAGATGATTTTTTTTCCCCCATTTAAGTTATGAAATTATTTTATTTTCTGCATCCCCAGTCATAGTGACGACAAAAATATTTTCTTTCAAGGCTCTTGGCTATGTTGAATGATTTTACAATTCTTGTAAATCCCCATAAACCAGATCTCCATCAGACAGATGATATTCTGAACCAAACTATTTCAAGTTATAGAGTAATATGGTTAAAGGAGGCAACAACAACAACAAAATCAATATGAACTATTATTTGAGTTACTTTGGCCATAATGATTCCAATTTGGACAGAAGCGTTACTTGAGTAGGTAGGACAAATTGGGGTTTGAAATCAGTGATTTAGGGTTGGATTTTTTGTTGTTATTATTTTACATTAAAGCTGAGGCAAAATATAATCCTGTTAAAGTCCATGGCATTTTCTATAGGTTGATGCCTCATTTCTTCTTGCCAGTTTACATGGTAAGAGTGAGAAGTCTGCTATTAACATATTTACTGAAAATGGATGCAATTCCTTCATTGTATTCTCCATTTTCTTCCTTTTTTGTATATTTTTTTTTTAAACTTGGTGGAGTTCTTTTTAGAAAGAATGGGAATGAAACATATGAAAGCATTTGCATGCAATGTTTTCTCTTGAAATTAGGGTTTCTCCAAAAGGGATAATACCTACCCTGGGATGATCATATTCATGTATTATCCTGTAACTTATTTTATTAACTTACTATAAAGCTGTAACTCAGTGCTGTGGTAGATGTGGCAAGATGGTGTAGTTATCGAGTGGTTGCTTGGCCACAGCAAGACTGATTTAAATAGATCAATTAAATTAAAATCCAAACACTGCTTTGGGCAGGGGGGTTTGGACTAGACAGTCTGCAGAATTCTCCTCTGACCTCATCTCTGCTGTGAACTGGGAATAATGCAGTTCATAGAATCATAGAATAGTTTGGGTTGGAAAGGATCTGAGATCATCCAGTTACAATCCCCTGCCATGGGCAGGGATGCTTCACACTAGATGATGGCAACCAAGGCCCTGTCCAGCCTTGAACACTGCCAGGGATGGAGCATTTACCACTTCTCTGGGCAACCTGTGCCAGTGCCTCACCAGCCTCACAGCAAAGACTTTCTTCCATATATTTAACCTGAACTTCCCCTGTTTAATGTTAAATCCATCACCCCTTATCCTATTGCTCCAGTCCCTGATGAAGAGTCACTCTCCAGCATCCTTCTTTGAGGATCAGTGTCATTTTATTTATTTGTAGATTTTTGGTCTGAATTATATTAATTGTGTATTTTTTATACACTACAGTATATTTCAAAGAATGAGGAGAATGCTCTTTGAAATTCAGAAGGCCTTATTTGTCCCCCGTGGTTCACTTAACTTGGCTATTTGTATCAATATAAATCCTATGTGAATAGGACCATTCTTATTTGATGATAGTTCTTAACATCCAGTTTGCTGAACTGAAGCTGACAGTGGAAAAAAACCATCTCTGAAGTTGCTGCAGAGATTTTGGTCATGAAAAGAGGAATTTTAGGAAGGACTGCAAGATTTCTTCTACATTTTAACGATTTATTTCTTAAGCTTATTGTCTGGAAGATGCCTTTTTGATGTACTTTCATTTTCAGGGCCGATCTCTATGAGGAAACTGAAAAATTATGTAATGTGTGGTAGAACTAGCATGTTTCAAAAACCAGTCGTGGTCTGCATATAGGCTTTTTAAAACTAATAGAGTGAAAACAATACATACTAAAATACAGACTTGATGCTGGTTTTTGCAGCCTTATGTTTTACGTCTTCTAAGTACATTAAGCTGTTTGCAAAGGGAAAGATATTTGATATGTTCATAGTACAAAAATGTCTGATGTCCAGGTCAGTTAATTTTAAATACTCTAGCGCTGAGTTTTGCATATAATTAGCAGTGTATGATATTTGTGAAACAAAACTGTAAAAAATCAGGTTGTGTTTGAAGTCGTCTTCTTGTCCAGGACAGATTCTTCTCAAAAATCTACTGTAGCTGATTGAGGGACCTTTTATCACAAAGTAAGCTCTGTAAAATTTGTAAATTTTCAGAATTAAAAGAGAACCCAAATTTGCCTATTGCTGAAAGTATTATTCTTCTATTCCAAAAGTTGTGTATGTAAATATTAGGAACATTTTTTACTAATCCCATTGTTCCCTGTGCATAGCTTTTCTTCCTGCCTCAGTATTCCTATTTCAGCAACATTTCTTTTTCCTTCATGTACCCACATTTTCCATTTTTTTTCTCTACTGTGTCTTTCTCCACTGATGCTGTTCTTCTTTTCCTCCCTCCCTCAGATGCACTGCTGCTGGTGAAGATAATAAGCTTATAAGAAATACCCTGCTGAGACAAAGCAATGGTCCGTATCACCCAGCAGCCAGTCTCTGGACAGTGGCAATAGAATGTCATTGAGGGAGAGTAATAAGTTAGATCCCTTTCTATAGACCATTCCCTTTTTAATGTCCCATCATCCACCATCACTTGATTGGAGATGTCAGAAAGTGTATCCCTAACCATTCCTTTTAGAATCCATTTATCAGGAATGTCCATGAATTTGTCTAATGCCTTTTTGAACTTGCTGATGCTGTCAGCCTTCACAACTTCCTACAGTGGCAAGTTTCATTACCTGTTGTGTAAGGAAGTTTTGGATTTGGTGTTTTGGGCTTTTTTTTCCTGTTTTAAACATATCTTTCATTGGTTTTGAATTGCTCTGTGATTTAGCTGAATAACAGTTTCAAGTTTAGCTTACACACTCTTTTGATGATGAAAATCTCAGCCTTATCCCCCCACTGCCTTCTTCTCTCCGAACTGAAGCTGTAGCAGTTTTAGTCTTTCCTGATAAGGCTTGTATGCGACACCCTGAGCATTGGTTGCCTTCTCTGTATCAGCTTTGACTTGACTGCTTCAGATGTGGAGACTAGAGTTTCATAGTACTCAAGTAATGGTCTCACAGAGGTTTTATATAGCAGCAAAACAGTGCCCTCTGTTTTTCTTTATGCTCTTCCTGATGAAATATGTCCAATATTACTTGGCTTTTTGGGTTGCTGCTGCACATTAAACCATAGATTCAGAGGAATGCCAACCATGCCCACAAAATCACTTTCCTGACTTGTAAATGCTAGTTCCAAATTCAGCATTGTGGAAACCTAATGAAGAGTTGTGGGGTTTTTTGCTTTAGATTCCTTATCTTACATCTGTCCACACTGAATCTCATTTATCACCTTCTTGCACACTTATTCAGGCAGATGAGGTCTTTCAGGAGTTGAACGCCATCAGCAGTGAATTTCACTATGCAGAGGAGCTTGCTATCAGCCATGAACTTGGAGATTTCAATGTTGGTTGTTCTTTTTTCTTAGATAATTTTTAGGATATCCTGTGAAGATGCTCAGAAGCCTTGGTTCCTAATGTAGGTTAAGGGTTACATGGAATCTGTGGCTTGGGTTTGAAATTTTGGAAAGCTTTAGTGAAGCTAGGTTTTTACAAAAAATATTCCTTTAAAAAATGAAAATTTAACTAATAAGAAAACAATACAGGAGGGACACTTTTTTTTCAGGTTAGAAGCCTACTGATACCTTGTCCTCTTTCCATCTTTTGTGAGCAGGCAACAGTCTCAACAGAGATTCCAGGCACATATGAGGGATGTCATCGTCTTAAAGCAATGCAATACATGGCAGCTCATCTTTGTAAGCATCCATTTTCACCACTGTAACCTTGGTGAAAGCTGTAATCATTGCCATTTCTTAATTTCTTACATAGCTGAGTAAGAGGCTATATAGGTTTCAGTCAACGCTCATCCTCTAGCTCATAAACCAATCAGTTACTTGCTTCAATGAGGTTTTTGCATGTGACATGCTGGTCACAGTTTGGAGGTAGATTTTACATCCAGAGACACAGGCTTAGACTACAGAGATCAGTTTTAGCAAATAGACATCTAAAAAATATCTAGCTAAGTAAGTAAGTTTTGCTGTCTGATAAACAGGGTATCTGTAAAACACTAGTAGAAAAGTTTCAAATTTTAAGTTTATGCAAATTGCAGGGACAAATTTGACTATAGACCCTATTACTTAATTGATTTGGTTTAAGATTAAGTTTAGTCCTGTAATTTTGGAGCTATTTTAGTCAATAAAAAAAATCACTTTGAAAAAATGGTCCTTGAAGTCTAATATAAAACTGCCGTAGGAAAAAAGTTAAAAATTCTTCTACTGGAAAATTGTATTATAAACCATGTGAACAGTTACAGTGGATACTGTATATTATACTAGTGCAATTTTCTTTTTTCTGTTAATGACTTATATCATGGTATAGAATCATAGAATGGTTTGGGTTGGAAAGGACCTTAAGATCATTCAGTTCCAGCCCCCTGCCATGGGCTGGGATGCCTCACACGAGACCATGTTGCCCAAGACTTGATCCAACCTGGCCTTGAACACTGCCAAGGATGAAGCATTTACCACTTCTCTGGGCAGCCTGTGCCAGCACCTCACCAGCCTCACAGTAAAGAACTTATGCCTTTTATCTAACCTGAACTTCCCCTGTTTCAGTTTGAACCCATTACCACTTGTCGTATCACTGCAGTCCCTAATGAAGAGTTCCTCTCCAGCACCCTTGTAGGCCCTCTTCAGACACTGGAAGCTGCTATGAGGTCTCCAAGCAGCTTCTCTCCTCCAGGCTTCACAGCCCCAACTTTCTCAGCCTGTCTCCATACGAGAGGTGCTCCAGCCTCTGATCATCCTCGTGGCCCTCCTAAATGTCTGAGTAAGATAAGTATCTGAGAAAGAGATTGTTATGTTCTGTACAGCATATTAAAGTGTTCTGTGGTAGAATACTAGTAAGCCCAAATACCTATATTCATATAGGTAAACTGGTTGTGTGAAGATGCCTTTAATTTTATATATATATATATGCAATTCACTGTAAGAATATTTGCTTAAAATGATTTAAAAGAAAATTTGCAAGAGAATAACAAAGCCGAACAAAAACTAGTGCTGAAATTGTTGCTGCCTTTCTAACTGTTCTGTTCCAAAATTACTGCACATACTGCACATAAACTGTTTGTCATAGGGAGCCCAGACTGCCCCTAGAGACTGCACGCTAGCAGAGGAGACATAGAAGAAAGCTGGATAATGTGGAGAAAAGCAGCCCTGGCTCCATCTGCTGCCTGCTTTTTCTCTCCTTTTTGTCTTCCTTAGGCCATTCAGGGTAGTGAGGTCCCGTATTTCTTTGAACACAGACTGATGTTTTAGGATCCTTTTTCTTCTTTGGCCTGCCATTGAGATGGTTTAATTTTGGAAAGAAGATCTACTTTGCCTTGCGTTTTCTGCTCACCATTGATAGTTTTGGTCTACATTGTTCTTACCAGATACAACTCAGATTAAGGAGGAACACACTTTTTTTGTCTCCCTTGTATACTTATATCCATTTCAAGTGTTAGCTTGTCATGTCATTTCCTCACAGTATTTGGAAATAGAAGGGATATTGCACCAAGGCTAAGGAGAAGAGTCTGGGGGTCTGAAGTGTTACAGCTTGTCCCTGTTCTTCTCTTTGATATTCAGAATCATTTTGGAGGCTGCTCTTATTTGTGCCAAAATATCAATCATAAAGACATCTTTTTCTGCCTTAATTGTGTACACTGTAGCTTGGCTCTCCGGCCAAACTGCTTTTGTCCCTTATATAGAGTTTTAATAAATTTAAACATTTTGCTTGAAAATTATCATTTACTTGGATGTTCAATATTCTTCAACAGTTTTATTTTATTTTATTAATTCTACAAGCAGCAGAATTTTGTATTCCCAAGAACTTCCCAATTGGAATTAGTGGAAATACTCAAATTTGGAAGATGGCTGCAAACAGAAATAACGCTTTTGAGTCAATCCTAGAGTTCAGGAGTTTTGGCTCTACTTGTAAACCATTGTTCTGTCTCAGTAACAGGACTCAATTACAATTTCCAAATGAAAAGTCTGACAGGAGATTGCAACAAAACTGAAAATACAAAGCCTATGCTAAATACATACAGGCAAGAGTGCAAATTAAGTCTTTAAACCTATTGATCTTTGCATTCTTAGCTCTAAAAAGTAGTTCTGAAAGCTCCAGTCCTAGCTAAACATCAAAACCAAATACTGTGCTTGGAATTGCTAGAAATTCAAACTTTCTTAGAGAGGATTTCTAAAAATTAATAATAAAAAAGATCATTGGTGCAATATATGGGGTTTTTTTGTGGTTTGTTTTTTTTTTTTTTCTGGAAAAGGAAGCAGATCTGTTCCCAAGAACCCAGTAATCTCAAACATAATAGGAAATTAGTAACGCAAGTTAGGCCGGACATTCAGCACACTAGAAAACACTACAATTCATAATTCCCAATGTGTTTGTGGCATAAGAGATAAAACCATTTTTATAGTATATAAGTCAAGGTCCAGCTTAGATGTCAAAGAAAAAAATGTTATATTTGGGTGATCCTACCACATGACAAGGTGGTAAAAAACCTCAAAGCAAACCAAGCCAGAAACAGAATTGTGGAAATGTTTGATAAATGTCTCCATTGACATAAGAAGTGAATTACTTTTCTACAGCTTGCTGAAGTAGTTTCTGGATTTTTGCAGTCTAGAAACTAATAATTAGGCATTCTTTTAAACAACATCTCCTATCAGCAATAATTAAGATTGGAGATCAGTAAGATTTCTTTTAAGGAGGTGGTTATGTGCTGAAAAATATACATTTGGTTGTTCCCAGGCTACTTGGGAATATTGGTTCAAGTGTTTCCAGCTGTACTGGAAGAGTTGGAGTGATACAGCTGTAGAAATCATCAGCTGCCTTTTACTCAACAGGTCTGCAGATAAGGAATCCCTTTTGTTGAAGTTGTTCCATAGAGACTGCTGAATGCTTTAGTGGACACAGTTCATGAGCCAGATCCTTCCAAGGAAGAAAAAAACATCTTTAAAAGTTAAATTTTATTCAGTGTGAAGTACTTCCTCTGCAATCCTAAGCATGTACTAAAAAAAAAGAGTCAATCCTCGAGTTCAATATTCTATTAAATGTTATAAGTCATTAATATTATACAAAAGAAATATTTATTAGCCAATTTTTGGTAAGCAGTCACACACTAAATTAGTCACAGTTAATTTTGAGGTGTATTTGTATATTCTACTCTAGTTATTTCCAATTATTTTTTCTTATGTTAGTGTTTTCCCTCATCAAATTCTTCCTCATAAGAATCTGGCAGATCATATTGGCCAGAACCTCCGGGTTAAAGTAAATGAACACGTTATTTGAGGCGGTCTTCAAACTCAAGGATGTGTTGCATCATGCTCAATTCATTTGTTCCCCAATGTATCTATGCAAAAATTAGAATTAAAAGCATAGTATTACAAATAAATATTAAGAAAGGGTGAATGATTCAGTTGCTTATTTTGAGAGCATCTCTGGCATCTTTGGTTTTTAAATTTATATTGAGGATTTTTACCTCATAGACTCAATTCAGTTTATTGGTTTGTTTGATCTCTTCTCCTGGATGTGTTCTGTTTCCTTCTGCTGAAGCTCTTCTATGGAGGCTAAGGATATTTGTGGCAGGGTTTTAAAAGCATATTATGTGTCTTTCTTCAATTTCTAGTTCAGCTACATTGCATTTTGAGGTTATCTTTCATTATGCAATATAAGCAATATGTATCAGTCGTATATTGGCATATGCATTGCAATCTACTTTGTTACAACAAAACCATTTAAAATATCACTAAGGACCATATCTAGAAATTGATATGAATGAGACTCGCCCCTATTCAAAATACTATACAACTGTATCAAAAGAAGAGTGACCAGCAGGTTGAAGGAGGTGATCCTGCCCCTCCATTCTGCTCTCGTGAGACCCCACTTGGAGTATTGTGTGCAGTTCTGGTGTCCTCAACATAAGAAGGACATGGAGCTGCTGGAGCAAGTCCAGAGGAGGCCACGAGGACGATAAGGGGCTGGAGCACCTCCCGTATGAAGACAGGCTGGGAAAGCTGGGGCTGTTCAGCCTGGAGAAGAGAAGCTGCTTGAAGACCTCAGAGCAGCTTCCAGTATCTGAAGGGGCCTACAAGGATGCTGAAGAGGGACTCTTCATCAGGGACTGTAGTGATAGGACAAGGGGTGATGGATTTAAACTGAAACAAGGGAAGTTCAGGTTAGATATAAGGAAAAAGCTCTTTACTGTGAGGGTGGTGAGGCACTGGGACAGGTTGGCCATGGAGGTGAATGCTCCATCCCTGGCAGTGTTCAAGGCCAGGTTGGATTGAGTCTTGGGTGACATGGTTTAGTGTGAGGTGTCCCTGCCCATGGCAGGGGGGTTGGAACTGGATGATCTTAGGTCTTTTCCAACTCAAATCATTCTGTGATTCTATTAATGCTTTTCTTGAAATTCATTGCAAGTAGTACAACATATAGCAAAGTATAGGTGCTGGTATGTATACATGCTGTTATTTGTGGGTGCAGCTTAATCACTTTGCTCATTTGTTCTGTTTCAGACGGTTCGCCATGGCTTTCCTTACCTACCCACTGCCTTAGCTTTTGACCCAGTGCAGAAAATCCTGGCAATTGGAACAAGGACAGGAGCCATACGAATGTATCCTTTCTCATTCAGAGTTTGCACCATTTCTATGTATTTGTAATACGTTGACATGAATCATCTTCTACAAGCACTCAGGTAAGGTTACAGTTTATGTTGTTATGTTCTATCTCATTTTGCTTTACTAGATGGACTGGAAAAGGATGTGCTGTTGAGGAATAACCATTAGGTCCTTCAGGTGTCCAAAGAAAAAGTTTTGCTCGAGTTTTTGGCATATGGTTTTGGCATGTATTGCTAATATAAAGCAGAATTAATTTTGAGTTTCAGCATGCAAAGTAGTCACTTCACTGCGTAAAGGTATACTACAAAGTGGTGATGAGCAACTTGTGAATGTTGTGCTAGCAATAAATAAATTGGCTAGCTGCATTGCAGCAATGAACTGTGGACATCTTCATTCTTGATATCTAGGTATGAGATATTTTTCAGACTCTTCCAAGTGAACGGTGGCAAATAAGTGATTTTAGGGCAGAATCACTATAGAGGAGAAGGTGAAACACTCTGAAAATGCCTGTTCCTTTTCATTAATTATAAAGGTACATCAGGGCCAGCACTTCATGTATTTTTTTATATAGCAGGAATTTTAAGTTGGAAGTCTACACAGAATGAATTGAATATAAATGTAATGAAAAATCTGAAAACTTTGATTAAAAAAAATCTGAGAGTATTTAAATGTGTATTTCAAAATGTTTCTCTGCATCATTTTCTTACTTTGGCATGGTTCAAATGTATTCAAATTTAGTGAAAATATGTACAAAGGGGAAAAAAAAGAAGAAAGAGCATTCAGGAAGGTTTAAAAGTTACAGGATATGGAAGTAATTAACCAATATTTTTACAACCTTTTTGTAGCTGAATAAATTCTGGGTATAAAACACCAATCTAATATTTTCTGGTTCTTTTGCTATCACTGTTCCCAAGGTAACTATAAACCTAATGAACCCAAAGGCAGGTTACAAAGTAAAGAAAATCTCCTCCTGAAGACGTCTGTGCTTCATGTAACGTGATTAGTACTTAATTTCCTCTGGTTTTTGGTCCTCTTGTTCTTGCATTTTTCATAAGCTTTATTTTCTATTTGGTTCGGCACTTGTGAAGCCTCTCCCGAGGAAGAGAGACCTAATGTTTAATGTGACAGTAACAGCATCGAAGAGGAGGCCAAGGATGTTTAAAGGACAAATTTGCCTCTGTGTGGATTCTGTCACTGACCAAGTGCTCCCATGCTTCTCTGTGGCTTCCTCACTAGAATTCAGCTGTTGACAAAAGGGAGGACATTGGGATTTTCTGCAGGGCTGCTGCTGGTTATGTGCCACAGCAACTTATGATCAATGTACGATAAAACGCCTTGGTCATAAGGTATCATCACCTCAATGGATTGTGTGGCTGCCCCATCCCTGGCAGTGTTCAAGGCCAGGTTGGACGGGGTTTGGAGCAACCTGCTCTGGTGAAGGTGTCTCTGCCCATGGCAGGGGGTTGGAACTGGATGAGCTTTAAGGTCCCTTCAACCCAAGGCAGTCTGTGACTCTGTGATTCCTGGTTAGTACTACACGTAGTTTGCCACAGATAGATTGACAGTTTATTGTCTGTCATCATATGCTTTGCATTTCAATCTGAGTAAACTTTGGTTATCAGGTTAAAATTTCCTCTTGTTGGTCAGAAAATATGTTTCTGGACTGATTCATTTCTCTCTTATGCTTTGAATGGAGCAGGGATTAATTAACCTGTTTAATACATGATAGTGGCACAAACAGGTTGTAACTAGTGCCATACAGTGGAGAATTAGAGCTGGGGAGTGAATACATTAGGAGGCTGAAATTACCATTTAGACTTTGCTCCTGGACATAAGAATAAGGTTACACGTGACAAGTATGGTCACAGAGCTGGTACCCAGCCTCTCTGAGGTGCAGGTTAGTAACTGCTGCACTTTGTAAGAGATTGCATGGGTGAATGGAATTGCACTTGGGGTGAGGGGAACCTCAATGACAAGGAAACATTTGTTAGTTTATGGTTCTTTCTTCATCCTGGTCTGTACTGCTCCCCTGTGCAGGGCCAGAACAGGGCTGGCGCTCAGCTTACTTTGACACTCCCAAGGGCCCTGCTGACTTGTGTGGGGAAAAAGGTTTTGGTTGAGTTTCACTTTAAGTTCCCTGGTATTTCACTGCCCTTCTGGAGAACAGAGCAGCGAGAGTTGAAGCTTTGGTGAAGCAAGTTTTTCAAACAATATGTGCTTCAATAGAAAAGAGAGGCTTGAGGCTTGCTGCCCTACTGCAGAGACAACAGGATGTCTGAAGAACACAGGTCAGGCCAGCAGCAGAGGAAAAGAGCTGTTGTGTGGATAAGCAACTGTATGTGCTTCATCAAAGTTGGCTACACTGAAGCTGGGGTCCTCAAAAAACCTGAATTACATAGATGGAAAAATACCTTTGCTACTATGAAGGCTGTAAATATATGTCAAAATCTAAATCTAATTTAAAAGTTCAGTACTAAGATATGCATTGCCTTTTTTAATCTCTGAAATACATCATCTGCCTTTGTTTCCAAGCATCTCTTCAAAAATACCTAGGATTTATGAGCAAACACTTATACATACACATAATATATTCTTATTCGCTTATTAACTTATTCA
>JANHGB010050467.1:0-46991 GCA_026283785.1 Coracopsis vasa | reverse complement strand
GGGTTTTTTTTGCAAAAGGCTTTGAGGTTGCTGGATAAAAGCAGAAAGAAAATGGAAAAGATACTTTGTGGAGAGATTTAAGTCTGAAGATTAAAATGCTACTCCATGGAGAGCAGCACTGAGGCATTTGTGGTACTTCTTTAGGCTCTGTCAGTTACCTAAATAAAAAGTCAGAAGTGCTGGCTTCTGAGCTCTGGTAATTTAACACAAATTTTGATTCATTTCGGCTAATTTGCTACAAACTTATACAAACCACATTAATTAGATAAGCCTGGGGAACTCTCTGTATTACAGCACAAAAAACCTGTAAGGAAGGACCTTATAGCCTTTAAAGACAATTCTAGAAAACCACAGGAAAATTAACGTTATACCACAGAAACCCAGAAAATTGAATTGTCAGGGGGGAAAAGAGCTTGGAAAGAAAAGAACAATAGGGAGGGGGAGAGAGCCAGTGATAATAGTTTCAATATCATTTAGGAGAAAGAGGAGGTCAGGCAGAGCAGTATACACCAAAAGATTGTGTCTGCAGCTTCACAAGTCAGGAGGAAAAGCTCACATACTTGCTACTAACCATTTGTGTTCCTTATGTTTAGCTGACAGCAACAGGGGAGACTGAAAAAGCACTCCTGCAGGTACATAACCAAGAAAGTTTCGAGAGCATTGCTATTCACTCTGTGAAGACAGACATTAAATATTTAAATCAATTTAAATGCAATTGTTCTGTTCTAAGTCAAAGAAGATCCGCAAGCACATCAAAGACACACAAGGATTTTGGTAGCAGGCAAAAGCAATTACCTGCGATGCAATATCTGAGCATCTGCCAGCCATGTCTGAAAGCAGGGTGCTTAAGCTGGTATGACAAAGCCACTGCCCAGATGTGTAGACTGTGGCTGCAAAGGGAAAGCCCTAATTAGTATTCACTGACATGTGTCTTATGGACTCCTAACCTTGTGTGTACTCCCATCTGAGACTACAACAAACTAAGCAGAGATGCCTAAAACAGGCATTGTCACTGAAACCATTGATCAGCTGGCTGAGCAAGAGCTGAGCTTCCCAGCAGGCTGGCTAGAAGGAGGAGGTTGCTTGACAGAGCAGAATACAGGAAAAACGTGTTACAGAAGTGTTGCACAAGCCGTCACTGTTAGCACTATAATCTTACCTAGTGCTTTATCATTTATCTATAGTCCTTGCCATCAAAATTTCACATTTACAGGAACCTCGTTTCACTTTACTGTATTTTGTTTGCTATGTATTTTACGGTGGGTTTTTTCCCCTAGAACAATGTAGTGGTGTGTTGGTTGGGCATGCCCAACTTAACAGCCTTGTGTCTAGATTAATTATTGCCTTTTCTGTGCTCCATCAATGTGTAGCCCAAAATTACTAGCTGCTGGGAGGTACTGCTGTTTTCCCTAAGGGAACACTGAAGCTTCTGTGCTGGTGACCAGGCTTGAATGATAGCACCCATGGGTTCGTTCTCTGGCTTAAAGCCCCTCTGCAAATGATCAGTAACAGCTGCCTGTCTGAGCTAGGAGGCCTGGCTCTGCTCCTTGTTGTCTCTGCTGGTTGAGTTGTCCTTGCTGCCTCACTATCTGACTCAGGACAGCCAGAGCTGCAGTGAGCATATTCTTCGCAGTATTTAATGGCTGATTCTGTGATGTTTCTTTCACTACATGCTGCATTCATGCTTAGATTAAACCAAACTACCATTCAAGGCTGTGAATGTATCAATGAGTGAAGCATCATGTAATCTTTTCACGAGTTAAGTTTACTCTCTAGGGAATGTTGCTGGGAGGAAGATCCAGAGCAGCAGGATTCACTGTGACTGAAATAATGCCTGGCCAGAATATGTCATCATTGTGCTTAATCACCCCTCAATAACTAACATCTACAGATCTTCAAGACTTCCCTATCTCAGAGAAAGCATTTGTTGTGGTTTAAGCCCAGCTGGTCACTAAGTACCATCCAGCTGCTCAGTCACTTCTCCCGCTGCCTCTTGGGATAGGGAGGAGAATCAGAAAAAGTAAAACCCACAGGTTGAGATAAGAACAGTTTAACAATTGAAATAAAGGAGGATAGTATTATTATTATATTAGTATTAATAATAGGAAAGAGAGAGGAATAAAACTCAATAAAACACAAATGATGCACAATTGCTCACCACCTCCTGATGGATACTGAACTCAATCCAAGCAGCAATCAGGGCTTCCGGGTAACTCCCCCCAGTTTACATACTGGGCATGACATGCTGTGGTATGGAATACCCCTTTGGCTAGTTTGAGTCAGGTGTCCTGTCTCTGCTTCCTGCTGGCTTCCCATGCTTGTCCTCATTGGAAAAGCATGAGACTGAAATGTCCCTGGTCAGGGTAAGAGCTACTGAGCAACAACTAGAACATCAGTGTGTTATCAGCAATGTTCTCAGACTAAAGCCAAAACACAGCACTGCACCAGCTACTAGGAAGAAAATTAACTCTATCCCAGACAAAAACAGGAGGGCATTGATCAGCTGCATTTTTTAACACAGTACTACAGTCTCACAGTATTTTATATGTGTTTTTGCTCATGGAATCCAAAAGAAAGAGAGTGCTGTGACACAGCGTATCATTGCTGAAATAGAAGTTACTTGCTGCATGCATAATGGTGTGGCGTGACAGGACATAAAAATGTTTGAAATTGCACAGTCATCTGCAATTGCACTGAAGGACAGTGCAGGCCAGATAGATGTGGTACAGTCTTGTCTGTGCTGCCTAACGTTCTTGGTCTTTTGTTCAGCTCTCTGAGAGGCTGTGCGTAGGGACGGTCAAACCTGTGCTGGGGTGTGTACTTACAGTGAGGCAGTGAGAACAGAATAAGGCTGTTCTCCAGCCAGAGGGTGCTTGAACATGCCTCTAAATCCTGATCTAGTAAGATATACAAGCACAGACAAAAAAAGGATTAGTCCATGTACCAGAGCAAAACTTTCAGAATCTAACTTGACTGCTGGAAACAAAAATGATCATTGGAGTAGAAAGGAGCTTTTAAGAATTAGGCGGTTAAATTGATTTCTAGCTTTCCTGTACCTTAGCTTATCAGCAGTGAGGGTAATCACAAGCCCCTCTACTCAGTGTCATGAGGATGAATAACATAATGATTTTACAGGATCCAAATAAAAGCATAATGAGGGCTAAACAGGGACTTTGAGTAGTTTGAGCATGATGCAGTAATGCAGTTTGACTGCAATAATATTCTTCAGTGCTGTAGACTATCTCAGCTCTGTCAACTACAATTAAATGCAGTATTGAAAATTGACCATAGTATTGTGTTGAAGTTTTCCAATTCCAGATACCTATGTAGCCATTTGCATGGTCACTGAAGCAGTAGTATATACCTAAACCTGGTTCCTCTGTTGATGAGGATACCAAAAAATGATATATGATATATGCATTTATCCTTGCCCTTCCTCCTTTCATCTGAATCTCCCATCTTACTCGACCAAGCCCCCAAATTATAGCATGTTAGCCTCCAAAGCTCCCTGAGGTTCCAGATGGGTCAGGCCTTCTCTTGCTTTACACTATAAGCTACATGATAACACTATGAAGTGGAACCCCTTCGGCCTCCTGAATCTGGTGGCTCATTGCACGGTAATGTGTTCACCACTTCAAAGGCTAGGCTTAGTTCATCTTATTGTATGCGGATAACAATCTGTCTGATGCCAGCATTTGAGTGCTGTTCAGTGGTGGCAGAAATCCCAATTAATTGTTTTTCCGCCTGTAGACCAGAGAAAATATTTTAGATGTCCTCTAGTGTGTTGCTTTTAGAGCGCCTTTAAATCTTCTAGGCTTTATGGAGCCCTTCTCCTTCAGGCTTTGGTGCTGTTCACGTAATATATTAGTGCTTCCAAACAACATACCCTTTGAAGGACACACCATAGAAGAACTTGGTCTTTTGCTGAAGCACACAACATGATGACATTTTAGTTTAGAAACATGAAGGCCTTTGCTTGGGGTTGCTGGCAACTTTGTGAAGTAGCAAAAGAGTTAATAACTTCAGTGTTTGAACTAGAGTATGTAGACTGTGTTGCAGGGAAATGGGATCTCTGATTTTGGGAGCTACACGTTCATTTCCAAAGTGATGTACATTTTACTTCATTTTTGAAAGTGCTCTCCTCACAGGAGCAAAAGCTACTACTAATGCTGGACCCACAGACTTGAAGTAAGGCTCTGGGGGCAGTTTGAGCCCTTTCCTCCCCTCTCCTGATGAAAGGCAGCTCTTCTCAGTTCCCTTTAATTTAAGCACCTAACAGTTTTGGAGCTTCACAGAGAAATGCTGCCATGACTCAGCCCTGCCGGAAGCCTGGCACTGCCACCACCCAGAGCTCCTCATGGAGTGAGCCTATAAGAATCCACAGGAAATGGGACATCACCTCTGCTAGGAAACAAAACAAGGGAAGGACACAAGTTCACAGGACACTGCCTGGTGGCTATCCAGACTGCTTAATGGCTAGTGTGTTCCCCCACTCAGCCCATGCTGGCTGGTATTCCCTGAAATGCTGCTGGGGCACAGTTCAGAGTAAGCAAGGGTCAGGAACTGTTCTTAGCTGGTGTTATGGGTCAGGATACACTGTTTTGGGAAGGAAGTGTTCAGTTCTATGCATACCAGTTTTACCATGACATTTGCCCTCGGGGGATCCCAGTGGAGATCTAGGTGATGATGGGATTCAGGAATGAGAAAGAGTTGTTACTGCACTTAGGTGGACAGAACGCTGATGCTGTAGTGAGAGGTATGTCTGTTCCTCATGTCCTCAGGTCTCATTTCTGGTCCTCATGTACAAGATAGAGTTGAAAGGGACCTTACCGGCTGATTTCCAGACAGCAGGGGAGCAGGGAAGAGTGTCTTTGAGCCCAAATCATGCTTCGAGAAGCCAGTCTCTCTGATGTGTGTCCCACACACCCCTCCCAATCTCTATGCCCATGTAACGCAGCCCCAGGATATAACCCAAGCAGCAGAGAGAGAGGATTCCAGTACAAGTGGTAGCAATGGGAAGATTACAGTTACAGACTGGCTTACCTTCCTGGAAACTTGTCCTATAAACTGAGCATCAACAGCCGTAATTTCTGAGGTTAACTTTCAAATGCTCCGATTTCCCACCACTCCTGAAGTGGAAGGACTAGCTTCACATTGGCTTTCTAGTTTAAAAGAGAAAGTTTCTGTATAGCTGCTCTGGGCTGAGTTTCTGCAAATGGAAGTTGTTTGTCTATGTCACTGTCTTTGAGAGGGGAATTTTTGAAACTATTATTGCTCCAGCAGCGATATCTGTACTGTAAAACTGTTTAGCAGTTGGTTGGTTGATCATCAGCTGATACGTTTTTCATTCTGCTCCCATTGAAAGACTCGGCATCTTTGCAGTTTAAATGCCCTCTGCTAGATTTCTAAATTATACTTTAATACAGCACAAAGTCTAGTTCAGGCCTCAGCAGTGTGGATTAGGCAACTGTGGTTAGGTAACTGCTGGTTAGGTCTTAATGGACTAAGTCTATCAGAAATCAAAGCTATCTGACAATGAGTTCAGTTTTATTGCTTTTTATTTTTTTTTCCAAATGTGAGCAAATCTTCTTTGTATTCAGAAGCAATTTTATGAAATTTTCAGTCCCTCACTGCATAAAAAAGAAAAAACAACCCAAAAAACCAACTCCCTCTGACTAAAAAAAAAAAAAAAGGAAAAGATTCCATAGTATTTTTTTCTATGAGATTTAAGATTAACAGTTCTACTACAAAAACTGTAGCAGTTGCTACTTTTCTACCATTAAACTGGGTGACATGTCTTTTACAGTTAAAAGGCAATTTTGGTATAATGGAGATAATTCCCCACCAATTTAATACAAATTTATATTTTTAATTTGTAGTATTTTATGCTTATTTTATGCCACAAGGATGATTAAGGGACTGGAGCACCTTTCACAGGGGGAGAAAATGAGAGAACTGGTACTGCTCTTTCAGCCTAAAGAAGAGAAAGCTCAGGGGAGAATCTTGTCAATGTATATAAATACCTGAAAGGAGGATGTAGACAAGGATGTAGCCAAACTTTTCTCAGTCGTGGCTAGTAACAGAGAGAGAGGCAGTGAGCACAAAGTGACATGCAGGAAATTCTACCTAAATCTGAGAAAACCACTTTTTTACCATGAGTCTAGGCTCGTAGTCCAGAGAGGTTGTGAAGTCTCTATCCATGGAGATATCAAAAGCTGACTGAACATGATCCAGAGCAACCTGGTCTAGGTGGCTCTGTTTTAAACAGGATTTGGACTAGACAATCTTCAGAGGTCCTTCCACACTCAGTGATTATCTGATTCTGTGATTCTGGTTTATCTCAGCTTCCAAGGTGTGTTTTTCTATTTCACAGGGATACTACAAGAGGTAATGAAGGCTGTGAGGTGCTTAAACACTGCAGTAATAGTATGAGAAATTACCTATAAAGCCTATTTTTGAAAATATAGTTTTCCCTGTAGCATACTGAAGAAAGAAGAGGCTGGTAATGTCCTCCTTCATGCCTAAATATATTGCTCACTGAAATCTGTGCAGTTTGCACGGATGTTTCAAGTACAGTCATTTGCTATTTGCTCAGTAACAGAGATGCAGTTCAGGCTGTCCAGGCACATTTAAGAACTTTATCAGGAACTTAAAATAACATGGAATCAGTGCAGTGGGTGCTACACTAAGAGTTTTCCATCTTTGTTTTCTGTCATGTTTTAGCAATCATTTCAGAGACTGCACTGCCAATATTTAATTCTGGTACAAATGGAATTTATTTATTTATTTATTTATTGTAAGAGAAAATTGACTTTGGTATATATTCTGAGCAATACAATAGAAATGTTCTACAATTTGAAAAGCCTAATGGTAAGTTACATTGCGTTATTGTTTTCCTGTCATGGCATATTTCATCATTGCCAAGCAGGGTACATTTTTGTAATGCCATGGCAGATTCTCAGTGGAATGGAGTTTTTATCTATCATGTTAATGAATGGTTTAATAATACAGTAAGAAAGACTACTCACATAAAATGCTTTAATGATGGATGTCAGAGCAGTTTCTAGAATGGATTTGTTTTAACACAGGCAAATGTGCTTCCTCAGGCATCTGTGGGATTGCTACTAATAAAAGGAATGAATGCCATTAAATTGGTAACATCATGTGCCTACGCTTTTATTATCCTTACTTTTTCTTTTATTACGTTTTACTAGATGTTTTCGAAGCATGAATTGTAAAATACTCTGTCACATTTATCAGTAGAGTTGAAGAACCTATGTTCATTTACAGTATTCCCACATTGTGTTCCCCTTGTAGCATGTATTTAAATATATCTAAGACACACACACACAGAGGTTAGATGATTGCCAGTCTATTAGACTGATATTCCTTGGGAATAATCAATAGCAAATGATGATGCTATAAAAATTGCAGTCACTGTTCTGTATTTGAGAGAGACTGTTATAAGCTTTTGGTTTTTTTTCTTTTTTTTTGACTGGCAAAACATGGCTTCATTTTGAACCCAAGCTGGAATAAAGGCTTTACCAGGCCATTTAGATTATTATCCTAAAGTACTAAGCAACAAACCTTTCTTCTTAGTGCTTAAGGACAGTAAAGATTTCCTTACAATACTGAAACTCCTAAGGATTATTAAGTAGAACTCTTGTTGAATGTTTCCAACTGTAATGTTATACTAGTCTCTAAAGCCCTGTACAAACAAATAATTTAGTTAGCAGTCAATACCTGCCATATACCTAGCCCTTCATTTGCTTGCTGAAGTAGAAGAAAGATTGAGAATTACATTTATCTGGTATAAAAACATATTTATGTTATGTATGTCCTGTGTACATCCTAGGTAATGCACTTGGGACCCAATCTTTCCTCCATGCATGAAACTCTCATTCGTTTGAAAATAGTAAACCTCAGATTAAATTATTTATTCAGTCTCTCTGGTTTTGCTGCATAGGAACCAAGCAGTTGCAAGTTCATATGAAATATATTTCAATTTAAGTCTGAAATCCTGTCTCTGCCAGTGGCCATCACTTGGTGCATCAACAAACAAACAAAACAAAACAAAACAAAACTTATGGTTCAGCAATCTGATTGTGTACTACTAAACATCTAGGGGAGAAACTTAATCTTCATTAGTACTAAGATCATTATTAGACCTGGAGCAAGAGACATGAATGCGCTTCTAACATTTATGTCCTAATTTTTGTCCAAAATGTATTTTTTGAAACCTACTGCAGGTAAAAGAAACATCTGCTGTAATATACAGGTATATTATACGTACATATGTATGCATATCAAGTAAATATATATATGTAGGTATACTAAATAAAATGCAAGCAGAATACTGTATCATTTTAGTCAGGCACAAGACACTTAGTCTGAGTAATCATCTTCCACATTATTAGCTTCATTGATGAAAATAACATTTAAAGGTCAATTGCAAATTGTTTTTAAAGTATTCCTTTTCTGCGTTTTTTGCCTTGACAGCTGTATGCTAAAGCTTTGACAAGTTTCCAGGGGAACTAAAGGCTATAAATGTAACTGATAATTGAATAATACAATTTTATCTCCTAATGGTACTGCTAAATCTAATTGGCACAATACATATCCTGAAATCTTTGTATCTTTAAAAAGTGACTCTTCTTTCTTCACTTCTAGAAGAGATACATAATTATTCCTCATTATTACACAGAAGTATGATTTATCCTTTCTCATACCACCCTAGAAAGCTGTAAAAAGATGTTTACAACCCCACCCACGTAACTGCTTGGACAGGATTTAGATATCTAAGACCAGCATTGCATGCTCAAAACCCTGTGTTTTGCTCATGCCTAACTCCCTAAAAGTTACCTTCTTAAGAAAAATTAATATTCATATTAGGGATGCACCTTTACTTGTGAGCAAACTTAGAAGTGTCTCAGTCTTGTCAGGGACTCTCAAAACCAATTCATGCATAAGCCTGGTTAGTAGCTAATAGACAAGTACTTGCCCGTCTATTTTGTCAGAGGGATGCTGTCAACAGGCACTGCCTAAGTGCATTTAATGGCTGGTTATCTACTCGGCTTCTCTGGGGCAGCTGTGGCTACCATTCTACTCCGTTTCCACTCACTTTTCAGCGAGTCTACAGTCAGTGCACTGGCTCAGGCAATCTGAATTAAAGTCCCTGCTTTTCCTTTGCAGAAGCTGGTTTTTAGAATCCAGCTTTGGTGAGACATACATTATATGACTTGTGCCTTTTCTGTGTTTAAAGGTCCTTAAAAATGTCAAATTGACTGAATAAATTGAGCACTTCCTCTTGGAAAATGGCAATTTTTTAACAGATTTTATTATTTCATGTGTTTGCTATTTTGTGTATCCAGAAACTCCAAGGCTTCTGTCATCCAAACAGGTTCCATGAAAACAGGAATTATTCCCACTTTACTGTGTTAATCTACAAATGCTGTTTTTCTTGAGAAGTCATTGTCCATGACATCTCAAGCTTTGAGCTTCCAGCTAAAAAAAGCAACAGAGATCCCAGATGTGCCAGTCATTTCTGCAAGGCGTCTTCTTAATAATAGATCAGCTGCAGGAGGCACAGGTATCTGCAGAGCAAACCTTTCTGCATCCTCTAAGGGGGGGTGGAAAGAGAAGCCAAGAGGACTGTGGCACATGTGAGAAAGTAGCATGGTCCTATGAGAGAGGCCCATATGGGAGAGATGCAGTATAAACCAAAAGCTCTGGAGATAGGGGAATGGAGGTCAGCTGGTGGCAGGCAAAGAAGGAACCACCATTAGGGTTGTAGTCGCTGTTTACCACCAAGGGGGACATCGAAGTGAGCTGGTGGCAAGTTCATAACAGACACATGGAAGCAATTTCTCATTTATCATGAAGCTCACCTTGCAAATGTCTTTCTGACAGATGGTGCAAATGCCGGAAGTTTCTGTGAGTTAAGGGTCAACTGGACCAGTCTGGTGGAGTCACCACCCCTGAAGGAAATTAAAAGATGTGTAGAGGTGGCACTTAGTGCCATGATTTAGGTGGTGTACTTGAAATTGCTGGGTTAATGGCTGGGCTCTGGTCTTAAAGGCCTTTTCTAACCTAAAAAAATCTATGATTCTATGATTCTATAATCCTACTTCTGCAAAGCCTTGAGCCACCTCTGCCTCAGGTTAGCAATGTGGGATTCATATTCTATTTTTACTCAAGCTTCATCATATATCTTACGCAAGCAAATTCCCTCAGAAATCAGCGGAGTAAAAGATTTGGAGTTTGCAATAGTTGCAATAAAAGTATCAGTTAGTAAATAAGCCTCCAGGACATTCACAGTGCTTCCAAAACAGATGAGATCTTAAGGTGCTTTCCAACCCTAATTATTCTATGATTCTATGATTCTATACCAAACTTGCAGAATATTTCCCCTACTACAGAGTGCCATATGTCAAAACAAGACTACAGCCTGCCACTAAACCAAGGTACAAAACTTCATGAATAAAACTTTCAGAACACAAAATTTTGACTGTGCAAGAATTGACAAAAGTAGAGAAGATATGGAAGGGACTCTGTCATCCTCCAATGGTCAGGGCAAGTCATGGTGAAAGATGCTTCCGCCAGACTTTGTTCAACATTGACAGTGCTCCAATACTTGCCCCAGTTTTAGTGTCTTTTGTCCCTGTCTTTATTCAGTCAGCACTCAGTCAAATCCTCCAGGTGTGGAGAGGTCTATGACCACCCAGCCTTTTGAGCCATAAAAATATGACTCTGTTTTGATAATATGCTTTAACCCCAGTAGTTCGTGACATTTTTCTCCATCCTTTGCTACTCTTCTTTAAAATCAAAATTAAATTAAAAGCAAGGAAAAATGAAAGACTCAAATTTTTAGTTATTCCTGGACTGTTTGGTTAGAGTTATGCTGTGAGACCCAGATCAATAATCACATCTGACAACTTCAAGTGAAGGTTTATGTTTGACTAAGGGGAAATAAAATAAAAGTTAGTATAGAGGGGAATTTATTTGCAGAATGATCATTTTTCTCCATTACCTTACATATAGGTTTCAGAGAGGTAGACTGCATACAAGACACTGAAGACTACTAAAAGGGCCACAAAGTGTTTATTTATAGGCAGTTGAAATATTTCCCAGAGGCCTCACTTAACTGCAGCACCCTTTTTATCCCTATGTAAATGGACTGTGATTTTAAAGGTGGAAGCTAGCCTAGCCCCTAATATACATTTAAGTGATGTTCATTACTTCTCACAGCAGAAAATTACTCTTCTTTTTATTTTTTTTAACAGCATGCAAAGATCTTTCAATTTCAGCACTCAGCATGGGCAGAAAAAAGGCTCAGAGGCAGGTGTGTGTGCCTGGAAGAAAGGACAGCGAATTGCTTTAGTGATTGAAATTGTGCCCTATATTTAACAGTGCTGAGAGAAGCTCAGAAGTTAATTTCCTTAAGAACAAAACTCCTTACTCTGTCTAGATAATTTCCCAGCTTGTAAAGGATGTAGAGAAATTAAAATACAATTCCAAGGGGGTTTTAGATTTTTTTTTCCTTACAGTTAATATGTACAGTTACAATAACACTCTAACAAGTCCTCCACGTCACTAACTACAAGACACAGAAATAGTACTATTGCTATTGCCAATGCTATTCTAAGTGCTTTAACTGTTGACAAATGAAAAAAGTAATCCATACCTCTCATTGGGTTAGTTTTGTATTGAAGTATAATGTTCACATTAAGGAGATGCTTGATACATCTCTCTGGAATCAATGTCTTCCTTAATGTTCTGGAATTACAAACACAGATGCATTTCTTTTAACTGATCTTTATGCTTGCATATATTTTTCTTTTTGTCAAAATCCATTTTAGGGTTCTCTGGTAATTATTTGTTGTTTATATAAGCATTACTTTTCAAAGTCTGTTCCTCATTTCCAATGTATCTGCATACAACTTTTTTAGAGCAAGTCCAAAAACTGGCAAATTTTCTTGCTCTGGCCATTCGATGTGGCAAGAACCAGCTACTTAGACCAAGCACTCTGCTTGGCAACTGAGAAAAGCAGTCCCTACATCAAGAAGCAGGCAAGAATCCTTTCTCATTTGGGGTTATTTATAAAATAATTTATTTTTCAATCACATAACCCAGGTTAGAGAGAGGCCCTACTTTGTAGGAAGGCTTATGAAGCAGAAGTACATCCTATATCCAAAAAATATTTCTATTCTACTTGGAATTCATGTTTCTACTTTGGCAGGGCACTAATGTTAAGCACATGAAGCAGTGCTTAAAGGACATGAGCAAGCTAAGGTAAGAGCCAAGAATAAGCATAAGGATCAACTGAGAGGTGGGGAAGGCAGGCAGGACAAAAATATAAGCATGTGGTAAGAGAAAACATCTGTGAGAAGCAAGATGGTTGGGTTTTATTTTCAACTTAATTGAAAAATACCAGACATAACCTATGGAAAATGTTACAACTAACAGAAATAAAAAATTACTGATGAGAGGCATATTTCTGCTATGAGTTTCATCAAAAGTTGCTGCAAATACTTGGCCTTCCTTTAACATAATTCATATTTTTATTTTATAGGGTCTTGGCAGATAAATGAAGCAAATCACAACCACACTGAAGCTTTACTCATTCAGGAGACCTTTTGCAAAACAGGTGACGTTGGAGATGGCCCAGCTAAAAGACATCCAATTCAATAAATGCAGCATGCTCCATTATGCTGTGTAGTCCAACTTGGAATGAACAAGATCCTCCATCATTAAAAAACCAAGCAACCAACCAAACAAACAAACCCAAAAAACAACAGAATGCTTCCAGAAGGAAAAGCAGTATTGGTAATGTCTCAGTTCGGCTTACCTGTGTTAGAGAAAAATTAGTTCAAATTGGAAACAGCACTGCAGAGGTCTGTTAGAATTATGAGAACAAGAGAGGTTAACATACAGAAGACTATCTGAAGAGCCTCATTAGAGAAAGGAGTATGAATATTGTCTAACAAACATCTATATGCAGGGTATGATATCAGGAGGAAAGAATTACTTTGAATATTGGACAAACGGTAGAGCACTGGAGCACTTGACCAGGATTCGAAAGACTCAGCTTCAACTGCTTCCCCATTGAAATGTGGACAGTGACCTGTGGTTTCTTTCTGCCTAAGCAGGTAGCCAAATCAATAGGGTAAAGACATGTTTATTCTTTCTCTAGTAGTTTCACGTGAAGTGAAACTGGTGTCAGAGAAGAAACAGAGCATGCCCTACAGTCTTTTACATCAGAATGCTACATCCTGGTGGGTTCCAAATTATTGCATCCCAAAAAATAAATTATGAATGCTCCAGCTTCTTCCCAAAAAGGTGTGAAAAAGTTGCTATTGGCAAAATGTATCCTTTTACACACCCTTAATCTCCAATGCAATACAACACACTTTGCTTTGATAAGGCTTGCATTTCTTTTGGGATATCTGGGAGCTAGATAGTCGAAACATTTTCTTTCATAAGAGGTATATCAAGAGAAACTGGAGTTCCCATTTCAGTAGCCAACCTGTCACGTAAAATGTATCTCTTTCCTATTTTTTTCTGTGAAATACTGTCTTTGGCACCCAACCCTGGGAGAGGATGCAGGATCCTGAAGGGAGTGAGTCACCTTCCTTTTCATTAGGGTATGGCATCCAGGCTCTAAAGATGGCAAAATATAAGGCAGACATCTTAGCTTTTGTTTTTCCACTTTGATTAGGTAAACTAGCTGCCTGGTAGAGCCGGACAGCTGGCTTGTGTGGATCCCTTAGGCACATATCCCTCTGGATTATATGGGAAAGCTAAGTCAAAAAAACTTCTGTATTCTACCTCACTGATGGCTTTGTGACACCAATGTGCAAGATTTAAGAGTACGAGAAGAAAAAGTTGTGGCTGATGTTAGTCAAATTGCTTCATGCTGTACTGGAAGGTCCTCAGATGACAAAGAGAGTAGCCTAGTTTAAAAATTTCTGAATGCTGATGGTAAAGATCATATAACACTTTGATTTGATGGAGGTTCTTGTGTACATAAATCTAGCTGGAAATCTTGCAGTCCAGTTGAGGTGATTGTACAAAACACATCGTTATTCTATTTTACAATCTATCTTATACTTTCAGTACATATATACATAGCCTGTAAATTCAATACACAATTTTTTGTGCATCAGTGTTCATATGGCTAGAGGCCAAGATGTTCTCATCTTTTCATTGTTGTCACAACAAACTTGTAAGTCTAACAAGCAGACATTGAACACAGTGCCACTAGCTTTGCATTGATCCTTTTTTTTCCTCATGTCCCATTTTCCGGAAACAAACAGCAAAGTTATAAAAAATTGAAAAGTAGAACTATTTATGAGTCTCAGCCAACATGACAGTTTTTTCTTTTTCTTTTTCCTGTGCATCAAAGAACCATGCATTTTTTTCTTCAGTGTAGCACAGTTCCTTAAGGCATCTAATCATAAAAATGTTGGCTCCAGTCAAGGAAAGAGAGTGAAATGTTTAGCCCAACCTAAGTCAAAACCTAATGAAAAATACCTGTCATGAACATAGTCTAACACTGCATTCCTTGACCATGCTTGCTTTCTGAACAGTCTGCCTCTAGCCAGATCTCATCATTCCCAGAAGATGGCTGTCGGAACTGGTGAGCAGCTAACAAGAGCATCAAAGGTAAAATTACTAACACTGCATTTGAAATGGCGTGTGGAAAACTGGAATAAAAAAAGGTAATTAACTTTGGGAGTGTTGCCAGAGCAAAGGCGGCTAACAAGCGCTACAGATTATTCAAAATTGGGGGATTTAGTTTTGTTCCTAAAATGGTATGCAGATTACCTTTTGAATGTCTTCTTTTTACAGTCTTGTTTGTGAATAATCCTGTGAACAGCTGTTTAGCCCAACACTTCCAGCAAAGAGCCCAAATGACTGACCTGATGTTACCTCTTTCCAGCTAACCCTCATCTAGACTGCAGAGACTGGCACTACTCTACAATGGCTGGAGTTAATGAATAGATTATTTTCTCTCCCATTTTTAGTACTTCATTTAAAAAATACAAGTGAATATGGCAGCAAAAGTAATAAAGACCTTACTATGTAAAAGGACAAACAGGAAGTAATTCATTATGCCTGAGATGCATTGCAAATTAAACACAAACAATTCTACTATGTGGTATTTTACATGTGTTTGATTTTTACTTTCATACACATGCTTAAAACCTTTGGATGTTCCAATTTTGTCCTTAAAGATAAGGCCATCTTCTGAGCATTGAATTGTTTTAGGACATGGGCAGATTGTAGCTGCAAGTGTACCTTTCAGTCTGCACCATTACACAGAGAGCTCTATTTAGGGAGCTGGGCATAGTTTCCATGAGTGGTTTCTAGGAAAAGGAGAACGTTGCTGATTTGAATTTTGGTTTCCATGAATTGACATTCTTTGTATTATTACAATTGAGGCTTCACAAATGTAGAAAGCAAAATTTTGTTTTAGCATTTCAAAACATAGTCTTATGTCTGGGATCTCTTGTGCACTGCTGTGTAACTGCCAAATACGTAGTGACCCTTCTCTGCTGTACTCAGTATGTGCCTTATTCCTGTGTACTAATGACAGAGTCACAATTAATTAGGTTCTAGTGTTTCTGGGGGAAAGTAGACATTTTCTTATCTCATTACTATCTTGAAGTATTCAGGGGAAAAGGCTTCTGGAGCACTCTGGAAGGAAACCTTTCTCCTTTGTGAAGCCTTGTGGAAACCAGCATCTTTCTTAGTCAATGTGTGTAGTTGGTGCATTTTGGCTCACAAAGGCTGTCTAATCCAGACGTTTGTCTCCTCTTGCCGGAAACTGATAGGCATTTCATTAAGCAAGTCATGTCTGGGGATTTACCTTTTCTCACGTGGAGGAAGAGCCCATGTAGGTTCAGGGGGCTTTTCCCAAGCAGCCTAGGTAGCTGCTTTGGGCCAACAGGAGTGAAGTCTTTGCAAAGAAATGAGAGGATACACTCAATTTTCTCTGCAGGAAGAAAAAGAGCCCTTGCTGAGTTTTCTGTGCCATGAAAAGAACTTCTGTGTCAGCCAAGACCTACCTAAGCATCAGCTTGAGGTTAGCTGAGACTTAAGCTAACTTTGTTCAAAACTTGGTCTCTTCCACAGAAATTCAGCCCTTGTTTCCCAGAACCTTTTTTGTGACTTAGGCTTATGTTGAATTATGTTGAATTCAGGACCAGACTAATTTTGCCTTATTCCTTGTTTTGTTATGAAGTATCATGTAATTCCAACCCAAGCGGTGTACTTATGCTAATAAACTGAAATCTAGATGTATTTTTTCTTTTCCTCTTGTATTTTTTTTTTAATCATCATGTAGGAACATGAAATCATTACCAGGTAATTTTTGCTGTCAATACCTGGACACATGGTAATATTGGCATTTGTGGTGCATGCCACCGAACTGTTCCTCTCTTCTCACAAAATGCCAGCGAAGTAATTACAGAGCAACTCCACTGACTGCAGTGGAAGGAGGAAGTGTCCAGTGCCTTTGAAAATCAAGCTCCTTATTTAAAGACTTAACTGCAGGCACACAAGTCTAGTAAAGCTTAGCTTTCAGTGCTGAAATCAGAGGATGATAAAGGGGTACAGAAAAGAAGCAAGGAAGAATTGATACAGTGCAGATAGCTGCCAGCTGTTAGGCACACAAAATAAAAAGAGGAAAGAACTGTGAAACCAGCTCTGAAAGAGGTTTGGGGGAATGATTTGAAAGTCACAGCCCCTCTTTCAGGGAAGTTGTCCCAGCTTGACTTCAAAATTTTATACAGATTACCCTAAATTCTTAAGGTTTAAAGTCCTTGTTATAGACCTACTGGAAGAAAAATTTCAGGAAGTGTTCCCAGTATTCCCAGTTACTCTGACTGTCTTGGGCAAGACAGTGCCAGGCAATTTAGATTTCCACTTCTCACTTAGGGTAAAGCTAATTGTACAAACTGCAGCAGTGACAGAAGTGTTTACATGAGATAGTCTGATGAACAAGAGTAGAAAATCTTCCACTATGGATAGAACTTTCAACTTAAGACTGCATATATAGGAAAGAAGAAAGAGGATAAGAGCAGAATTAATTTTGGTTTTACTGTCCAAGTCCACCTGGTGAATTTGATAGCTGATCTACTGTTCGTATTATTGCCACATGCCATGATTAGATTAACTGATGTCAGGATGTAACAACAAATTCAGGCCTTTAAAAAGAAGCAAGTTTTACTTTCAGTCTATTTATGATACAGGTAAGGTTTTTTGAAGTGTGCCAGTTTCTGCCACGAAGGTGAACAGTGTATAAATAAGCAGACAGTGACAGACATTCTCTTGTAAGTAGAACTGTTTGAGCTGCTCCTGCCAGCTGTTGTGCATTGTACCAGTGAAAGGTGTAGACTTCAGCAATCATTTTGTAAAGTGACATCTCCCCCAGAATCTCCCTCACCTTCTGTGTGTGTTTGTACTCAGCTCTGAGCTACTGCTGCATGATCTGGGTTTTATGTCTGGGGATTCACTTCACTCCTATCCCATGACAGGCATAGTCTGTCAATAGTGTAGTATCACAAGCAGAAGATAGCATACAGCTATAAAGTAATTATGAAATTATTTTGTCTCTAGAATCTAAATGCACTTTTGTTTCAGCGTTGCTCAGTTATTAAGAAAATACAAGTAGATGTTTGATATTTCATTAATACTTAAATTATACTATTTTACAACACATTGTCAGTTTAGATATTCAATATTTGGAACATGCAGGAGGTTGAAGGCAAAGACGTATTTATGCTAGAAGAACAAAACAGATATTAATAGTTTCTAGAGTCATTCCCATGCATCAAAATCATAAAAAGGCAAAGCTGAAGTGCTCCATAAACTAAAATAATTTATTTCATAGCTAAAGTTATGCTTTAAAGCTGAAAGTTTTATTTTATAGTGACAAATTCTTTTCTTCTGATAAGAATTCTTTCGTGTGAATATTTGACATAGGAGATAACGGCCAGTTCAGCTGGTGCTGACTCTGCTTCCCTTATTTGAGATGAAATAAGTCACTGAGGCCTGACCAAGCCTGCCTGCAGTCTCAGGACTCCAAAAGATGAAATACGCTATTTGGCTGGAGTAGCCTCTGGCATTTACAGTTTTGCAATCAACAAAGGCTGCTGCTGCCAAAAAGATTACTTTTGGTAGCCTTGCTAATGCCTGGGAGCCTGTGTAGAGCAATCTACATCCTGCAGTACACACACACATCGTGACTACAATAACCCAGAGAAACCCTCTAGCATCCATGACTTAGTGAAATCTTGTTTCAAGCTAATCTGCAACCAGAATGTGATCATCGTCTTCACTTTCAGCTGCCCTGTTTCTGACAGAGAGTGCCAGGAACCAGAAGTGCGCATCTGAAGCAGCTGCAGGCCACGGTGCAAAATTCTCTCCTACAGAAAATCCCTGTAATGGGAACTTAGTGACTTGCTGGACTTCCTGCTTGGAGTGGTGTTATCTGACTTTCCTCTTGAAAGAATTAAATCCTCCCTTTTGAAACTCTAAAGCCTCTATAATGCAGTAACCATCACATCTGTAAGTGGTAGTGACAGGTGGTCTCAGACCCAAAGAAGTAGTATATTCAAAGGTATCAGTGAGCAGATTTTCTTACACGTAAAGCTGAAAAAAAGATAATCTGCCTTTGAGTTTGCTGCACTATTTTCTGTAGTTTCCAGAGGTTTCAAAATAGAAATTCCTTTCTAAAAATGCCTTCTTAGACAGTAAATTCTACCTGATCATAATTGAAGAATTGCCTTGTGATTCCAGAAGCTACAGTATTTGAGGAGGCTCTGCACAGCACAGGGTTTTCCAAGCCTATCAGTTTGCAGCACTGAAGCTTTTCTGAGCTGTCACTGAAGGGAAAGATTCAAACAGCCATCCAAATACTAGCAGAAATATCTGGTGTTCTTTGCTAAGGCACTGATGTTTTAATTTTGCCCTCATTGCTTAGGGGCCGTGTATTTAGGCACTCATTGAGCTGCCAGGATTTTGCCTTGCTATACAAATCTTTGCTCACAGACACCTGGGAGTTGTCTTGGAGAAAAGCCCTGCAAGGCAAAACCCCTCAGACTCTTGTTGCAATTTTAAAGTGACTTTATATCCTTGTGGCTACAGTTTTATTTAGTATACATTCATATCTAAAGATCTCAAATTGGCTTAAAAGTAAAAAAAAAAAATAAGCCTAAAAGAATTCATGAGGACCATGAAATCAGAGAAACCCTGAGAAAGAAAAGGAAATTTTTTTAACACTTCTGACACTAAACTCCTTTTATTATTTTTTTCTATTTTTTTTTATTTTATGCATGTGTCAAGTTGTCAAACATGTTACACATGGAGTTTGCCACCTTCCTAGCCCTTCTCCTAACTCTCAAAATCTATGGGGCAGAAGATATGCAAGTATATGGCACCCATGTTCCTAACACACCTTTTGGGGTATGACAGGCTCCATAAATATACTGTAAAATCAGCTACAACTAGATAAAGTCCCAATGGGGCATGGCCCTAGGCAATCATCTGCCTTCTGGTTAAAGTCGTGGAGAAGCAAAATGGTCATTGGGTGTGAGGTGACAAGGAGGAAGCTGCCTTTTTTTTGCATTTGCCTATGCTCAGTCTTAAAATGCCAGGCTGGCCATTGCTGCCATCCCAGAGGACCAGGCTGTTCATGAGACGGGGACCCTGGCTGCTCCCAGCAATCGTGGTTGCCACCTTCCCCCTTTCTGCTCCCTGTGATTAACAAGCCAACTCTGCAGGACTCTATTTTAATGACGAGGGATTGGTATTGGTCTGTCATCCTTGTCTGAGAAAAATTTGATTTTGCATATATTTCCTATGCCTTGCGTGAGCTCTGCTTATGCATGTCACAGCTGGAACCCGATGATAGAGATCATTTAGGATTTGGAAGATATCTAATTCATAAATAAAATATCAGCTATACAAATCAATGTAACACTTTTTTATGAAGTTGTTTAGATTGCCTGAGATAAGCTCAAAGGAAATTAAATTATGTCGCCTGTAGTGCTTGCCATAATCCCCTTCAACCACAGATGCACGTCTCCCCATGATCAGTGTTTTCTGGAGGAAATTTCAGCTTGCTGAGGGTTGTGAGCCTTTCAGAGCTTCCTTAACCAAATTCCATGTATTTCATGCTCAGATGCCAACCATCACCATCAGTAGTGTTGTGAAATGAAAAATCAGGCAGGGTATATTGGAAATAACAGCACTGTCCAAAATACTTAAGAGGGAACAGGTTGGTATGGGTGATGAAAAATTAGGAGCTGAGGTCTTACGACCGCTACAGTGACACCTTGTATCACCCTGAGCACTGGGATGGTAGTATCGGACCTCTCCTTGTGGTCAGGACATCCAAAGGCTAGTTAAAAGCTGAAGTCAGGTTGTATCATGAAGTAAAAGACTAAACTTTTTCAAACAAAGAAAATTCAGGATGAGAACAGAAATAAAAAGACTTTTTTACAAGCCTTCATTATACCACCATGCCTTTGTAGGGCATGTTCCTATTTACATGCTTGCGACTTGTTATCTTCTAGCTGTAACAATACCTATGCCATCTCCTTTGGCTCTGCAGGAAACATCCTTTTGCTGCTACCTGTCCGCCTGCTTTTTGCTTTTCCCAGCAGTGTCCTTGGCTATTATGCAGGCTCCTTGCTGCCTGACTGCCTGTTCCCTGCCTCCCTTCACCTGGGTGCATCCTGACTGCCTTACTCAGTGGCTCCCAGGGAAAGCACAATCTTCTGCTCCATCCAGCTCCTCCTGACTCAGACTGCAACACGCAGGACGAGGGTGTAAGATTATGCACGTTACGTAGTAAACCACAAACACAGCAGATGTCAACTGCCAAAGCTACTCACTTCCTTCATTTGTCTCTCTGTTGTTTTGGGGGTCTGTGTGCAAGAAATAGCTTATATTAATACCAGCAATGTCTCTTAGAAATGCTGATTCTATGAACAAAGGCTATCGGAAGCACCTAAGCTAACACATACATAACAGAGACTTCATCTGCAGAAAAATAGTGGAAAAAAAATCAAGCAATCTGTACATAAGCATCTAGAAGATCATAGGTGAGGTGGCACATGCAATGTGAACTTCCCAATCCTTTTTATTTTATGCTACAATAACAGGTCTTATTTGTATGGAGGAAGCATCAGATTTCATATATCTTGACTTTAGAAAGGCATTGCCTGCCATTACATTCTGTAAGTAAGCTAAAGAATCATAGACTACTACATAAATTAATTCTGTACAGAGGAAAAACTGTCTGGAAAATGAGACACTGTCATAACAACAACCAAATGGGAGATATGTCAAGCAGCGTTCCACCACAGGTTGACAGGTATACACTGTTTTTTTGCGTTTTCATTGATAATCTGAATCAGGAAGTTTGGGAACAGAAAGTGGGATAGTGGAAGCAATAAAAGGGAAAGTATGACTACTGAATCTGAAGATGAAGTCAAACTAGGAAGGACCTGACAGAGCAAGCTTAGGATTCTGGATAATTTTGTTGGCTTGGAAGAATATTCTGCAAAGAAGACAGGGTACCATTCAGTAATGAGACATAATACTCCTAGGCAGGAAATGGAGAAGCATGTAGGTTACGTGAACAGAGTAGGAGCAAGAACTGTCAAGAAATCATTCTGCAGGGAAAAAAGAAGAAAAAAGATTTTATAGTAAAGAATACAAGTCAGCAGTGTCACATTATTGCTTAAAAAAGGAGAAATGCTAAACCAACTATACTGAAAGATATTTTCTATTTTTATATCTATATATAGTTAGAGAAAGAAGGGCTTAAAAAGACTGAATACTACTCCAGTCAGCATTGCCAGGGTCTCAGCAGGAGGACTATGCCCATTTTGGTGATAAGCTTTAAAAAAGGTCTGCAAAAAAGCATTGCAGAGAGAACAGTGAAAGCAGTGTAAAACATCACCTACAGGGAGAAGTTAAGTCAGTTGAGGTTATTTAATCTAGAAAGTGTCAAGGAGACATGCAATAACAATCTTCAGATGTGTAAAGATGTTGCTGCTAAAAGCAAATGAATAAGCTCTTCTCTATGTCTGTAATAGGCAGGGGATAAAGTAATAGGTTTAAACTCAGGAGGAAAAGATTCAGGTTAGACATCTGGATATCAGGTATACTACATGTTCCCAGAGAAAGAAGAAAATTCAAGTCAATTGAGGTTGATTTGTCTTAGCAAGGGGACTGCACTTAATGGGGACTCAGGGAATGATCAAAACTTCACTGACAATTACTGAATTTGATGATACTCTACTGATGCCAGAAAATTAAATAGATGGAGGAAATAATGCAAGTTGTGATGTGGAGAGAGGAACAGTGTGGAGTACAGTGTAAATAACATTGCAAAAGAAAGATTAAAGATAAGAAGTGAAAGGCAGTAGGTGAGAGGAAGCAATGGGGAATAAATCAAGGTGGTGAGGGGAAAGCAAGGATGCAACCAGAAGATAAAAAGGCAAGGATGGGGTGAGAAAGAGAGCACCTGACACAGAAGAGTCAGTCCTAGTTGGATCCCTTTAGAGGTCTGGGATACACACAGAGAAAGATAGTCAGAAAGATTTCTTGCCTCCCAGATGTTTCCAGACCACACTGCTTTCCAGGTACTTCCACAAAGTCCTCCTTTGTATTCTTATGCACTCAGGCATGACCATGAAACCAACTAGTAGAGAGTTTCATCACTTTCTTCTTCTTTGTATTGCCATGGCATTTCACTGCACAACCCCAAGATTTCTCTGTCACTGTTCTCAGAGATCAACACTTCAGCAAACCCAGTCCTTTCTGTGCTTGATTTTAGGTACCAAGGAACTCTGGGAAGTTTAATAATATGAGCATCACATAAAAATTCTCCAGCAGCAGGTTGGGGGATAAAGCACATTTCTCCATGGCACCATTCCACTGGATCATCCCTTCTTATAATTCCTGCAGGCGCCTTCTTTCCTCACCCCATACTTCCCAAAAGCTGCAACTGGGGAATCAAGGGTGCTGTATGAGACAGTGTAGTTTGGTGCTTGACTGCCCCTTCCATCTGTACACATTGTCAGGCACTGCACAACAACTGAGGTCTGGGAGTTAGACATTCAGATAATACTTCTGAGGGTCTGGCAGTAACAAGTTCATATCTTTTATTACTATTGTAAAATAAATATAAAATAATAATCATGAACTTGTATAGTTGATAGTACTTGAAGCAAGCATGTACAAATGGCTCAGACATGGTTGCCTCTTTTGGAAAGGCAGTTACATGCTCCCACTTTTTCTGTGGAACTGGAAAAGAATCACCAGCCATGAAGATTTATTTGTGCAAAGCTAGTGTGAGTGGTAAAATGAGAACCATCAAACAGCACACAAGAGGGAAAACATGCCTGAGCAATTTTCCTTTCTGTGGCACAAAATGTATTGTTGCATTTTTGGACTGCCAGATATTTTAACTGCTAAGATCAAACAGAGGAGACATTTAGGGTTTGTTGCAAAAAACCCAAGCTCATCTTAAAAATCTGTTTCCCCGTTAATGTTTTCAGCCACGTGTCTGTTATTCATTTATCAGCTAATTCTCTGCAGGTTGTCTTGGCAGTGCAACTTTTTCAGCAACACTGCTTAATGTGATGAAAAACGTTGCCATGATGAGCTTCAATAATTTTCCTCTAGCCAATAATTGTTTGAATTACAACCAGACTAGACGAGCTTTATGGAGTTAGAAAGAGCCCCCAACAAATCTTTCTGAGAGAAAAGGAACCAAGCACTTTGGTGCTTTATTTCCCAGGAAAGGGGTAAGGTGGCTGTGACACCAATTTAAACAAGTTACCAGACCAGACCTGTTAAGGTTACTGGGGGTGAGGAGACATTACTATAAGCCGATGTTTTTCACCACCTTAGGAAAAAATTTATAAATGAAAAAAACAAAAGCCTTAAGTTTTTATGAAGCCACATTCCTAATGCCTTTTTTTTCCTTTAGGGAATGCTTTCTAGCTGGATTATCATTAACAACAGTAAACTTCTTCAATGCAAGTTGTTTAGCTTGGTAGCAAAAGTCAGAGAAAAAAAAAAAAGCACTGGTAATGGGTATTAAGGTCTGTCAGGCTGAAGAGAAAGTCATGAATGCAAGCGAAGCAAGGCAAAAAGGTCAAACTAATAGAAAAGAAATAGTCTCCAAATGCTGTGTGCAATAAAGCTCTCAAAGTCTGAACACAAAGCCCTAATTCTGTCATTCTGTCCTTTTTGTCCGGCTGTATCCTCACTTTTAAGACCATTTTCTAATCACAAGGGAAGGAAAAATGAAACTGGACAACCCTGAGGTCCCAGCAACTGTACAGTGCCTCTCCCCACATCCTGGACTAACACTTTGTGTACAAAGAAAATGTGCTAATGAGCTTATTTTCTGCCCCTTTCTGAGATAAAAGATAGCTTTCCTGAAAGGGAGTTTGCTGTTAGAAGTTGCCATTGAAGTAAAGCAGCAGCAGACAGCAGGTTGCCATCATTTCTGGATTTCACCGGGACCAGATGAAATTATTTTCTTGTTTTGAGCAGCAGATAAAGTTCTGTATTTAAAAAGAAAATTTAAAAGTCTTACAATATAAATCTACCCTCCTGCTTTCACTTAATTTAACAGGTTCTCTCCCCTTTCTTTTACCTGCTAGAGAATATGCACTGCTTCAGTAAGATTTCCTCACACAGCGATCATGAAAACTCAGCTGGCAGTCTTACTCCACTTTTTCAGTGAGAATTTTCAAATAAGATGAAAGCAGTAGAAAATGAAAGCATTTCTTAGATGTCCAAGGGTATCTATCTCCTCTATGTCAGAAACTGGGCAGTCTCTAATGAGAACAAAATGTATCTTGGTTTCAACAGGGTCTTCATTAACAGAAAGACTATCTAACACGACCTTTTCTTTTTTCTTTTTGTCTTAGTGGTGGTTCGTGCTTACTTAATACAGATTAAGAAATCCTGAAGAAAAAAGCTATGTTCCCCTTCCCAGAAACAGGGAACCATGTTTCACGACTAGAGAAAACCAAGCTACTTAAGGCTTAGTGCACACAGCAACAAAAAGCAGTTTTGAAATCCCCCAGCACATAACTTTTCATTTAATCAGACTGATTTTTGTAGAGAATATTGTTCATGAAGGGATAAATATGAAATAAGGGTACAGCAGGCACAATATTCTTGCAAGAATGGCTATAGTGAGCTACTAAAGTGACCCTGCCTAACCATCTGTTTAAAGATGGGAAGCTGTGCAGTACTGCAGGATTGGTACTGGACAAGAGAGTGTAACACTTCTAAGTGTCAACATGAAGGGAAAAGCAGAGGATGAACATGGTGATCTTGAGTGCTATGCCCTGCTGTTTGCCTTGGTAGTGCGTTACTGCCAGACACTTCCGTGGGTAACCAGCTTCCAAGGACTCCACTTCTTCGTTTCTCCTTGGTATACTACAAACTGGTGACAAGGGTGTGCCCTCAGTTTAACCTTTCCATCCCTGCAGTTCACACTGAGGCCTGCAGTTCTCATGATTGGATTAGGGTGTTTGAACCTTGCAGTTGACAACAAAGAGCTTTCCTGAAGCATTGCTTATGTACTGCCTAGGAAAAATGGCACGTTGCCCCCATGGCATGAAAGATCTAAACCAAACGGTCTATATAATTGAACACCTTTGGCCACCTTAGGCAAAGATTAGACAGAATCAGACAGAAACCCAAAAACAGTTTTACAGCTGCAGTATACTCTCAGTTACTGCAGACATCCTGCAAAACACATGAAAACACTGCCAAAATAGCAGACATTGTGCTCAGGTTTTCCAGAATCCAGGAGTTCACTTTTCAATTTTATCTTCTACTTTACGTGCTTTAGGCACAGGATGTCCAAAATTAAGTAAGCTTTCCTGAAATAAGGGCATATACAACAACATTTCTGTCTTTCCAAATGTAAAAGTTAATATAAGCCTTCTGATGATTGTTGTTACATTGAACAAGTTTAACTAAACACTGTTGGTTTTTTGCATAATGACAGCATTTAGCAGTGCCAAAACATCTCTCACTACTGTGTCTGTTGCTACCCATAGTCAGAAGTGAGTCATTGGCTTAATGAGTGGGCAGCCTAGGGCAGACAAAGAGTGGAGGAAAGGGAGTACCTATAGTGGAAAACCAAGATAGGGAGATATGTCATGATTCACCAAACATTGCTTAGAACGGGGAAAGACGAGTTATTAGATAAATGCTGTTCTCCTAAGGTCTAGCTCAGTACTACCACAGCATAACTACCTTCCAATAATCGTTAAAACTCATGTTTTGTTTTGTTTTACAATATGAATAGAGTGAATTTTTCAGAAAATCGTATTCTTCAGCCTCCCAAGATAAATAAAAATATATAATTTCATAATGCTTTTGATGGAGTGTCCTGGGTATCTGCCTCTGCTGCTTGCTGCACAGGCAGAAAAGTTCCCACAGATTGTTTTATAAAGAATTGCTGACAAGTTCCTGTATCAGTTTTATTTCATTCACTGCCTTTGAGAGGGTATACATACTGCCCAGGGCAGAGGCACAACTCAGAGGGAAATTACTGAAGTCACAATTCGTATTTGGATATTCTAGCAGCAGAGTCATGCCTAACTCATTTATAAGGAGGGGAGAAACAATATAATCAGCAAACAAACCTATGGGTGTAAAGCTATGGCTTACAGTGTCCAGACACGAGAAAGTGTCCCCAGTGAGTCCCGAGCTGGTTCATTTGTTGGGTTTAGCTGCTCTGACAGACTTTTCTTGTGCTGTTCTGTAGTTTCGGTAAGCCAAGGGTGAACATCAAGGCAGACATCTCAAATATGGTTTCTTCCTTTAGGAATTACAGACTCTGTTTAGAGCCCATCTCTTTGCTTCTATATATGCAGGTGAAGTGCTGCCTACAAGGCACTTACTTAAGTGCACTTCAGCTACCAGTAGTAGGTACTTTACAAAACCAAAATCAACAATGCCACACAGCTGGAGAAAAGCATAGACAAAGATTTTTTTGACAATAGGAATATGCTGGTGTGGATCCTGTAGTAATAAACAGAGTCATAAGTTCTCAGTCATCTTCAAAATTATGGAGAAGTTTCTGTAAAGCTTAATGAGAATATAGGAATTTCTGGTTTTCTGTTTTGTAAAGCAGAGCAAGTTTCTAAAATGCACATTCCCCAAAGCCCTTGTTCAGCTCAGTAGTTCCTGTGAGATAATATATAACATAAGCTCAACCTTGCAAGAGGAATGATATGTGTGGACTTAAAAAGTGGTTGGACAAAATCATGGTAGAAACAGCCCATTCACAGCTACTAACTATAGAGACACCAGTTCTGGTTCAGGAAGCCCCTAAAGGGATGACAATTTACTAGAAGCTGTATGCACTCAGAATTTGTTTACACTCAAAACCTTGTTATTGGCAAAAGGGAACACAGTTTAGCATCAGCCCTATTAGCATTTTAACAGTCGAATAGTCCAAATTACTAGTGCATTTACAATAACATGCACTCTATTTAATTTAGAGAAATCTCATTAGTAATACAGTTAAAATTGTTTTACAAGAGACTTATTGATATCTCCTCCTTTTCCCTGGTACTCTGAAAGACCTTCCAAGGACCCTCTTGCTGCTAAGGTCAAGGACCTGAATCTCCCTCATGAAAAATGGAGTAGGGTGCAACAAGTCATTAGCATCCCAAGGTCTTTGCTGTTAGCAGTGTGATGACTGTGGCAGGGATCCCTTTCTCCTCAGCCTTGGGTCTCTTGTGAGATATTTTTATATTATGTTTTATCACGGGCTAACTCTTCCTCCCTGCTTCCCAAGGAAAGCCTGGGAGGTGCACACTGCCCTCCCATACCCGGAGGGGCTGTTTGCTCTGCACTGACTTCATAGGGAAGCCAGGCCCCTGCCCTGAGTCTTCCAAGAGTGAAGAAAATGCAGGGATGCAACAGGCACGTGGCCATCAGGCAATTGCTGCCATGGCTAAAGCCTGTGGCCTTTTAGCTAGGAGAAAACTTTAAGAAAATATTACCCGTGTTGTATATTACCTTGCTTTATAGACTATTCCATGTACATTTGCTGTTGACTGCTGCTGAACTGAGGATTCTGGACTAGACAGATGCTTGGCTTGACCCACTGCAGTCCTCTTAATGTTTTTTTATGTCTCTGTAAATGTCTCTGTATGTCTCTGTATGTCTTAATGTCTCTTAATATCTCTGTAAATACAGGTGGAGCCAAAAGCCAGTATTCTGTCAGCTAAACATAATGCCAGTGACTCTTGGCCTTCTGGTTGTATAAAAAAATCACCTAAAAAGCACATCTTCAGCAGGGAAGCATCCTGGTTTGTGCTTCCTTTTGTTTGAGGGTCTGCTGAAACAAAGGCTAGTAAAGAATCTGAAGGAAGAAGGGCAATATTAAGGCAATAAGACAATATTAAGACAATTAAGGAAATATTTTCTTAAATGAGATGTGTGAGAGTTTGCAGAGCTGAGGGTATTTTGTGATAGTGAGGAGCATCGTATGATGCTGAACATGTGGTCCAAGGCTAGGGAGGGGTGAGGTTAGCATAGGAGTAGGGAGTATGTCAGAGCTGAAATGTGATGATTCTTCATGTAAACATCACTTTGTATCGAGTTCCACTACATATTTTAGTAAAGTCTTTAACGTATGCCTGATTGACTCATAGAGTTCCTGTTTGGGTACCCAACAGGAGTTTACATCTCTCAGCTGAAGAGAGATGAATGCAAACCCTAAATTATGTAACAAAAAATATAATCTGAAAAAATAGGTTTCATTGTATCCCAACTGTCATTTTTTTGTGCTTGCTGAAATATGAAGGTTTTTATATAGCAGCATGAATCATTTCAATGTGAACATACAAGGATGGCTTGTCTTCATTACTTTTGCATTTCTTGTACTAATTGTAGTGCACTTTTAAACCATACATTTTTAGAAGGTAATAACAATACTTTTTGGGAAGCCCAAATCTGTCTCCTTTCTCTTCTTGTAACAGAGTTACAGCAGTGGCAGGATATCTTTGTCCTGCTCCTTAAACAAATGGAATCTTTCTCTTACGGAGTTAGGGCACTGACAAGTTATTACTCGTGACTTGCTTATCAAGTCTTTTCTTCACAGAGAAGGATTTTCGTATTGCAGTTTTCCTAGAATGCATTCACATGCCTAGGGATACATCCATCATGGGAATGAACAAGAGTAGCTCCAATGACATCAGCGATTCAGATTTTGTAAATGAGTATTAATCTGACCCATACTGACATTTTGATACATTAAGTATTAGAATTGTGTATTGAATGCAAGCATTTATTTTCACAAGTCAAAATTATAAGAAGCTTCTCTGTGAATGCTTTCTTTGGAATATGTTTTTAGGAACTTGTTGAAGGTATTGGTTCAAGAAGACTAGGGTCTGCATTTTTATATACTGCTTGTTGACTTCATAAGCAAATTGATCTAAATTATCTGCTTCACAGTGAAGCATGACTCTTTTGGTGTTAACTGTTACTTTGCCTCTGTTATTAAATTACTTTCTAAATGAGATATATCTGATTAAATAATTTGAAAGACCGAACAAACAGCTCCAAATTTGTTTAATTTGTTATTCATGAGTCACACTGAAGTCAGAAGAGGCTTTGTTCACAGCAAATTGATATTCAACAATGCAAGTTTATGCTCATACAGTACCACTGAGAATCCAATAGAGAATATGCCTTACTTAAATAATTTCTCACTGACAGAGAATAAATCATGACATTTATCAGTTTCTTCTTGCCAGTACTGTACAGTTAGGAATATTTACACTGAATTCATTGTGGTTGCTGACATGCAAAACTTGTAATCAATAGAAGGTGGCCCATATTCCTGGTAATGTAAACTGTCCCCTCATTCTTCTTTAAAGAAAGATAAAGACAACTACAGTGGCATTAGATTGACGGATATTATCATGAGAGAAGGGTCAGGACCTGACATTCCTGACATTAATGAGAGGCAGCAGCTAAGGCTGTCATCTGTCATGCTGTTGTGCTTTTTCCTTGCCTTTTTTCACCTCAGAAGTCTTATTTTTAGATCCTCAGCTCCTGGAACCATGAGGCTGGTTCCAGGTTTTTACCTTTCTTTTTAAGACAATTTTTAAAATCTTGTGGACTGCTGGACATCATGGGTTGCCTATTGTGTCACTTGTGTTTGTACTTAACACTGCAAATAGTGACCCACACAAACATAACCTCTTGACCCTTCCAAATAGAGGAAAAGAGATGGCTGCCTCCACTCAGTGATGTTTTCCAAGCTCAGCTGAATGCCTTCTTGTTCGCCAGGAATTTGTCACCACCTTGTGCTTTTCTTCCCATGTGAATTTAGCAATATTTGTGTTTTAAATGTCTATATCCAACATAAGTAGCATCCTTTATTTTACTAACCCTGTAGAATGAGATGGAAGGTCATGACTAGTGACTATAATGACACTAGATATCACTAAACATAATCATAGAATTTATGCTTTATCATCCTAAAAGCTAAATCCTTGGTTTAAGGATGGTCATGTAAGCTCCCATCATAGTTAACAGAAAAGAAAATAGGAGCTTCCAGAAATCAATTCACCCAATACTAAGACAAATCTCTCTTTATTATAGAGGAAGCCCAAATAACTGTCATAAACTAGATGCCTCATAAATGGCTGCAGTTTGATGGGATGTGTCTCACCCCTATGTCTGAGGAAGAAAAAGAGCAGCAACGTCTACAGACTGAAATTTAACATGATGCATAATATTCTTAATGGGAAATACTTGAAAATTCATCACTGATAACTCATCCAGAATTGCAACAACAGGTCACTGAATTGCTATTTATAGTGAAGCTTATTATCATTTATCCTAGTCAGGTTGAGTGACCTTGGAATTTTTGCTCATCAGACCCTTGAAATTTCATTTATTGCTTAGTCTCCAGCAAGGGAAGGAGCCCAGCTACATGCTTTGATTGTTAATGCGAGCATCAGAAGCACTATTTGCTACAGTGCTCTAGGTCTTCATTTGGCTTTTTACCGTTGCCCAGTGTCAACAGCAAGATGTTACTGACAGTCCCACTCTCTAAAAATGGAGGAGCTACCGAGTTTCAACCTAGCACAGCTACTGCTGTCAAAAGTTTCTTCTGTCCTTTTGCCTCCCTTTTTAATTCTTCTTGTCTCTTTCCATCACGGTCACCATGAACAAAGCTTTCAAGGCAGGGTGTCACAACCCAGAATATAGACATGAAGGTACAGATACAGAAAACATAAAACTGTGTACAGTGCAGAGGGCTCCCTTCATTCTGATCAAATAAGCAGAATCTTGCCCTCTAGTCCAGGGAGCCAAATTTCTCTTGTTTTCTATTCAGTGCAGAAGACTTTTTTTTCAGTCAAATGATGCAACTTACCACCTAGTGGAAAGTTGGGTTCCCAGGCAGTTGCACATGTAGATAGATAAACACATAGACACAGTGGTACAAGCTAAGGTGTCACGGTATTCTGGCTCTTGCTGACTTCAACTGACATAACCTTGCAGCTGCAAAACACCCTTCTTGTGAATGCATTTTGTGCACAACTGCCTATAGTTTTTAAAATGCAAATATAAACATAAGAAAACCAACATGAGTAGCTCTGCCTGTGAGCCACCAGCAGCTTCAGGGGGCCAGAGCTTTTTTTATCCTGAAGTTTCCTATTTTGAGGCAATTTTTTGATTGAGAACACTTTTGAGCACTATATAGTCATAAATGGCTATATTCGCAACACCTTAGTACACAGGACAAAGTTCTTCAAGCTGATTTCATATTTATATCTGATCTCTGAGTGCTCATATCACTTTTCTCCAGAACTACGGTGTGCAATTTCAGAATGTCCCATTTGTCCTTTTCAAGCTTCAATCACTTCATTGCAGGGGGCCACTCGATGTCCCAGCTTAGCTCTTTTACCTGGAGCCTTGGATGGAAAACCACATTGACATTAACTACATGTAGATATTAAAGTCCTTTTTGTATGTAGACAGCAGTAACCAAGCCAGGATTCCTGCTGGAAGTTAGGCAAGGCTATCAAGACAGCAAACACATGGCTGTGCTGCACTTCCATTGTAAAACCCCCAGTCCTTCCCAAACCGACTTTCTGGTTTTGCAAATTTGGTTTATCTATGGGTTGTCTGCAACAACTGATGCCTTTTACTGGGGAAGGAAAGCTATCTAAGAGGAAGTTTCCTTAAAATGTTCATAGGTAATTAGTGATGAAACCCAGTCAAGCAGGCCTGAAGGTCATTCCAGAAATATCCAGTTTATTCAGTTGCCACAGCTTACAATGGCACTGAGAATGGAGATGTAGAAGGATTTGATTGCAGCTGGTGCCCGGAAAGGATTTAGTGCTTGTGATTAAAAGCTAGGTCTGAAAGCCAGGTTTTACACACAAAGAAGAAATCTTGGTTCCTAGAAGTGATTGTGCTTCTCTGTCGCATGTGAAGCTTCTTTGAGGAAGCATTAAAAGAGCAGGACACAAAAAAGCATGGTTTGTTCCCTGAATTCAACTGTCTGTTTTAAATGGCTGGCTTGTACACTGCTGAGGAGAGCAGTCACTTCTGGGAGCAAAGGACAACCTAAGAAAGAGGCTGTATTTAGTTATTTGTTTTTCTTTCTCCACAATATTCAGCAGAAGGTCCTAATGTTCAACAAAAAGGAAGAAACTCTCAACACGCTTCCCATCTGGCTCTTAAGCATGTGAATCTGAATCCTCTCAAATACTCCAGAGAGGGCATCTAAAAACCACACTTGCTGTGAAAGCCCAGCATGGTCTTACTGCTCTGTCCTACAGCTCTGATGTCAGGGTATCTGAAAGGACAACCCCACACAGGTTCCCTTCAGCCAGACCATGCACCATGTGGTTCCCACTCAGAGGAGAGGCATCTGGTTCATCATCTGGTATCTCCTGTCTCTAAAATTAGCCCTGTTAATACCACCGAAATATGTTTTCCTTCCACGCCACTAGTATTCCTGCAAAGTAATAAACTTGCCCTCTTCTCTACTCCTCGTACAAATACACAAGTTAGCATAACAGATGCTTATAACAATGTTGAGATTTTAATTTTCCAAGGGCATTTAGTCTTTTCCATGTCACACGCCGCTCAGTTACTTGATTCCTCAAAATTTTTACTTTGCTTCTCCCCTCTTCTACAATTTGGATTAGGCAATGTAAAAGCAAAACAAGTTGCTGTTATTTTCAGATCAGCTCTCTACATTTCCCTTTGTTGTTTTAAATGGTAGCCATTTCTTTGTCTTATGCACTATGTAATATGCAGTCTCTGTGGACTCCGCAAATTATTTTCTGTAATGTTTGCTGAAAGTGAACTACTCAAAGTGCAGCATAATCTTTCCAGGGTTGACTCTTTCATTTTTAAAAAGCATATATAAAGATAACCAAATAGCATGCCACATGGGGCCTATTCATAACCTTATCAGGCAGCTTCAAATTTGAAACGCATTATTCCAATAGCAGAGTATATAGGTAGTTTCTCATCATTAAGAAGACAGATATTCTGGTTGCTGCTCTATATTATGCCATCCATGTTCTCTCTGCTTTCTGGATCAATGAAGAACTCCTGACTTCAGGCACTTCTTTCCTGTCCCATACAGTTCAAGCAGGTCTGTGTCAGCTGCTTGTAGGCTGTATTCAGAGAATCAAATCTTCAGATGTTTAAGCTGATGCATTTCAGAGGGAAGTTCTCCTGCTTGCCACCTCTCAGGAGAACCATCCAGGATCTGATAAGTGTAAGTGTATAAGTGTATGTAAGAATCATATGTATAAGTGGAATCAGCCAGATAACAAAGATTCCCGTATCTCTGGAGGCTCTTCAGGTATTTTTTTATTTCATTCCTTTAATCATTATTTTGAAGACTTAGACTGTTTCCAAACACTCTGCAGTTATGCTCTTCTGCATCTGCAAAGACATTTCATGCCAACTTCAAATACCCAGTCATGTTGGGAAAAATCTGTGCCCCTACACTGCTCTCTGTTTTCTAATATACTATTGAATGACAGTTCATAATTTTTCAGTGAGAGCCCAGATCCTTGATCTTTAAAGAGGCTGGACATGATTTAGGATGAAAAAAATCATTATTATAAGTTGGCTTTATAAACCTATTAGGTCATTTGTGTTCTGTTTGTGCTGTTCTGTACATGCGCTCAGCGTATATTTCTTCCTTTTGCATGACAGCAAACATGCACCAAATTACATAAATGTGTAAATACATAAATATTTAAAAGTATTTCTTCACTTTTTCCCTCATTCCTTTCAATCTACATTTTGCATGTACTATTTGTACACAGCTCCTAGTAAATCACTCTAATCAGAAAAGGTTCAAGCATCATTTGATGTTCACCAGCCCAGCATGATATTAAGAGTTGCAAATGTATAAATACGTGCAGCTTCATGCCTGCTGCTGCTGCATGTAACAGCCAATTCATGCAGCAGTGGGAGACAGAGAAAGGTCCTCTTTTGAAAATGCAGGACTCTGCCTCATGGCCATAAGAAGAATAACTTTTAGATTCACAGCAATACAAAACTTACTTATTGTGGCTCTACAGCACTGATGCATATGCACACGAGACAATTCAAATACAGTGTCTTTTAGATCATGTCTAATTTCCCTTTTTCACTAGCCAGGTTATTTGCTCGGTTATTGTAGATATAGAATAGTATATGCTTCTAGCTTTGAATTTGAATTTCCAAACAAGATGATCATACTACAAGCAGATACGAATCCTGGGAGATGGGACTAGTTGGGCTTTTTTTATTAATGATTGCCTCTATTTTGCATTTGTGGTAAAAGATAGGTATTTTCTAGCAAAACAGTATTTTAGACAGAGTTTGATGTTACTCATTTAGCTGTATGTTTGACACTATCAACAGCTGGATCAACATTATCGACGGTCCTAAAATTTGCTGCGAAGAACAGTATAAGCATAATTCAAACATTAACGAGCGAAAGGAGACACACTTGAGAGCCATGTTAGTCACATCTCAGTGTCCTGGAATCTACATTGCCAATTCCTGTTCCTGGCTTTGGTCTCCTTAAAAGCATTGTGAGGTTAAATATTATTTGCACTGCTGACAGATATTTTTTATCATTTATTTATTTGTTTTCCTCAGGAGCATAGAAAGGTGACATCTTTCCGAGAAGTAGGCTTATGACCACAGAGCACTTACTTACTTTAAAGAGAAAATATGCTAAACATCACCCCGCCATTATGCGATGTTAGGTTACTAGCAGCCTGCAAAAACATTCTCACATATCAGTCTGTCCAGAGATCACAAAACAATGATGACACTTCACTTGAAAATAGACCTGAAACTGTACCCTTTCAACTGCAAATATGTCAATCATCATTCAGGAAGACTGATTATACTTAATGTTGGTATACCTACAGATTAACTTAACAAGTCTCCCTGTCCACCAATCTGTTGCTTCATATGTCTAAATCTAAAGCAGAGAAGTGTCTCAAGAGACAGCAACACATTTTGGGTTCTGAGGCATTCGTCACAGCTGGGGCTGGGCTCAGTCTCCTGAAATACTTGCACCAGTGCCTGCAACTGTGTTCGCCATAGGTGGCATCCAAATGAGCCTGCCTAACAAAGTTATTCAGCAGTTGACAGGAAAACGTGGAGTGGTAGTCTGAGGTCTTTCTTACAAATTGTAAGCCTTCCCTTGAAGCTAGTCAGTTGCCAGACAGATGATGGAAGGCACACAGCCCAGACAAGCTATTAGAAAGCTCTAACAGTACAGGAGCTGTTGCATTGTCAACAAACATCATATGCAATGCCTTGGTTTCTTTTCTAATAATGAAGACATGATAAATGTTTAGAAGAGCACTGAGACACAGCAGTGACATTTGCCTTGCTTTTTCGCAGCACTGAATGAAAGTCTAGATGAACAACTTCCTTGGAAGTGAGTAGGAGATGTGGTTACACATGTTCACATAGCTGGCAGGAGCACAGATTTGTGCATCTGTTTGGTCCATGGCTAAGAAGCCTATGTTTAAATAAAAACCAGATCATGCTTTGCTTCTGCCCAGAAAACAATTCAAACAAAAAACAAATTAAAAAAAGCTTCCTAAAACCATCCAAAATATCAATGAAAACACCTTTCTTTTCTCTGTAGTAGGACAGGCAATCTTTCTTCTTTAAGAAATAGTGAGGCTTAAGGCCAATCCCCAGTATACTCCATGATGTGACCCCTTTAATGCAACAGATGTTTAAAGGTGCCACGGGCAAGCTGGGAAAGGAAGGACAACTACTAATCAAAGAGCAGACCTGGATCAAAAGATCTCTTGACTAAAATGGGCTTTGGTCTCTTCATCTGTTTACTTGGTTGAACTGCCCTCTTCATAACTTCTCCTGAAGTAGATATAAAATCTTTCTTGCTTAGCATCTCTTGCAAGAATGTGATCTGAAGGAAAACTTTGTGTATATTTTAAAATATTTTATGAAATGTACATTATGAATATATAATTAGAAAATATTAGATGTTATGCTGATTCATGTTTATGTAAACATGTAATATACAATATATAGTACACAAATATGTGTTATACTATAGATATGATAAGAAACCACAAAGCTTTACAGAAGAACAAAAAACCACAGAGAAAACACAGACACCTTTGATTTGCTTTTCAGGTTATCTTTTATCAGTGCTTTTATTGCTTTCAACCTTCCCTGGAAAACAATAATTAAAGTTCACTGCAGACTATGATTTCTAAGACTCAAAAGAATTCTTCTCTCTTTCTTTGTCTTGGCAATAGTCTGTGTGCTTTTGTAACCCCTTTTTACTTTCATCTTCCAAAAATGGCTGTGGCTCCCTAGCCCTTAAAAATGTTTCTTAATAATTTAGATAAAAGAATTATTTTTAGGCACACTTTTAATTCATTTTTTTAATCATCTGTGTATATTCCTACTCTCTCTTCATACACACTGTGCAGCTGAGGCCTGCAGTATCTTCTTTGGGGCAATATTTATTGAAACCTACTCATGGCCTTCATGCACCTGTTCCAGCAACTAAATATTTGAAAGGATAGCTGTGGTAAGTGTTATAGTGTTTGCAAGAAGCCCTAGCATGTACAAAACCACTTCAACAGATAAAGAACATAGTAGAAATAGGTGGATGTCTACGCAGCTGGTCCTGATAGACCTGGCTGAGGTCTTGAATGGTTTGCAAGAAGAATGAGAATGAATAAGAGAGCACAATATGTTGTTCCATATCTTAGAAATGCTTCTGAAGAACTCCAAACTCTAAAAACAATTTAACACTTGGTAACACCCAAAGAATACTGTACACCATTGTTTCTGAATATGTTGAAATTTCTTTAAAAACTGGGAATGATTTTGAATTATAAAATGAAAAAGCTACTTAAGGCACATTTTGTATGTCAAACAACACATAGTTTCTATATCAAATACAATTTTTGATTGGGAAGTTAGACTAGAAGAAAAAAATCCAGGATGAAATGTTAAAAATATTTGAGAAATTTTATGTTTTGCTCTCCTTGCCTTGGGCAGTGCAACCAGACTTTACTACTTCATTTCAAAAGGAACATAAGTGAGATGATTGATAGATGTTGTTGGCTTGGGGAAGGCAACAAGAGATCAGAGAGCTGAAGCTGTTGCCTGCATTTCATCCACTGTTAATACAAATATAGTAAAGGGTAACTGGGAGATCTCATTACCACCAGTCTATAAAATGTAGGCAAGTGGACACTTCATTTATTCCATAATCAGCAAAATGTAAACACAAGACAGAAAATGTTTTGTATATTCCAGATTCATAGAAATCATTGTGAATGACATGGAGTTAAGTAGATCATCCAGCCCAGACATGAGTTTATCCACCAATTAGGGTTACATCAAGAGGGATATTTGTCAGCTAATCCCTGAAGACAGGAAGAGATCCTTTCTGTGTATAATTTGTTAATCACAGTATGATTCAGGTTGGTTTATTTGTTTTCTGGCAGAGTTATTCTCTTGCACATGTGGAAGAAGAGAATTAATTCACAGCGCATTGTTGTCACTTTCTACAAGGGCAAAGACTTTAAAGGGCAGGCAGTGGAAGGTAACTTCCATAGATGCAAATGCATTTCCTTCTGCTTCCTTAACTGTGGCAATTACAAATTCAGGAAAGGTTGCTGTGTTCAGCTCCTTCAGTGTACAGATTTTGGCTCAAAAAAGCAAGCTGATGGACTTCATTAGGCAGGTATATTTGTAAGCTTCCTTCATGTGAACATTTTCTTGAGTCTGTATCTCTCCAGTGGTCACATCTGTCAACTTTTACTCTTCCTTATTATTGTCTGCCAATGCTTGATGGAGTAATTTTTCTTTTGCTTTTATATTAGAGCAGCTTGAGAACCTGTACTGCCAGAGCTGAGGTCTGTGCTACTGAGAGACAATGAACCATAACCAGTAAATTTCCAGTAGCATGAGTGAAGTCCTCCATCTAATGGCTGGAAATCATTTTATAATTGCAGAACAGGAATGAAACCCATTCTCTGAATACACTGATTTTTACAACTTTTTACCCTTATAGAAAACCCAGAGAGCCAAATTAATAGAAGTCAGAGAGGGTTATTGCTATTTTCTCCCTGATTCCAAAATGCATCTACTCCTGTATCTAACAAGATAAAGTAAGTTCTAAGGTGGCATTTCTAGCCACTACATGAGACTTTTCTTAAACTTTGAGTTTCTAGTCTAATAAAGCCTTTAAGATTTAGGCATGTTTTGCTGTTCTGGTTTTCCTCCTCTCTGTAACCCTCTTATTAAACTTGGATGTTGTAGTATGAGAGACTCCTGATGTGGGACTTCAGATGTTACTGCACAGTAATTTTGCCAAGAGCTATTATTCCTAGTGCTGAATCTCTAAATTAAAAGGGAATGACTGAAAACTCACCTACCCCATTACTTATATGTGTAGTCACAACTATAAGAAATGTTTTGCTGGAATTTTATGTTATAAACCTACTTTCCTACCCTAGTCATGATCCAAAATTGCTGGGCAATCTGACATGCTTTTGTGTCAGTTCCTACCTAGGTAATGCAACAAGACACATCCTTGTGGCTCTTTGTAAATGCAGGTGCCTTGGATTACAGGATATACTGCATCTGCAACATTCTTGTTTTGTGGTACGTATGTACAACCCTTGTACCAGGACCTGACTGACAGCAACAAGGGCCCAGTTCAAATTTCAGAAGTCATTAAAAAACACTGGCGTGCATTCCTATCCAGAAACTGGGGGAAATTAAACGAAACCAGCAGTTCCTCAATGACCTGATCTTCCTCACTTGTGAACAATAAATTAACTGCCTTAAAAAGTAGGATAGCATAAAGGAACAACAGGTAAAATATCCCAACAGATACATTAAAATAAGACATGCTCCATGAATCTGGTTTTGTAAACTCTTCTCTCCATCAGATATCAAGAAGAGAGGCTGCTCAACTTTTTCAGGCATCAGTCACTTCAAGCTGTTGTGGTGCTACAGCATTCATCTGCTTTGACAAGAAAGGGAGATGTAGCAGCAAATGGAAAGAAAAGGAGCAGGAGCACCTTCTTTAAATGGAAACAAATGGGGTTTCTCTGGAAGAGGAGCAGCGATTTTATCTGTAATACGGTGCAAAAGCTTGTCATGCTGGGAAAAAAAAGGACAAAAATTAAAAGAAAAAAACATGCAGCATGCTTTTAAAGTAAAGAGACAGAAAGCTTTCCTGCAGTCCTTTTGTGTATTTGCAACAGCAAAAAATACCATCAATCAGTGGTAACAGCGGTCGCAGCAGCAGGGGAGCAAGTGCCAAATGCGTCTGGCCCTGGTAGTGGTGGGTCACTCCTCTTATAATGCTCAGGTACAACTGAAACACTTCAGGCAGCTTCTCTCTGCAAATCTCTCCAGTGATCGCTGAACCTGGTTTGCATCTGCGGTGGGGGACACATCAACAAAGAACCCACCTATAGGAACAGCCTGGGAAACATGAAGAAGCACTTAGAATCTCTCAGAAAGCCGAATCTCTCCAGAAGCCTGGAGGACCCTGGGAGACTGAAAGCAGCCCTTTGCTCTGGGTCTGTGAACAGTAGCTACTAACATGAATGACACAGAGGGTGACTTCAGTTTGTAATTCTGATGTTTTTACCAGTTTTCAGTCAAATGCATATCTGTTTTACAGATGTGTGAATGGTATTGTCTGTGCTTACAGGGAGTGCAAAAGAAGGGGAAACAAAATAATTTGAGACTGACTTATGGCTAAGGAACATATTCTCCAGTGTGGCAATAACACCAAACAGCAAAAAAAGAAGTTTATCTTGGTATCCTGGTTAACTGTCATCACCCAAGAAAAGCAAGATAGTATATAGGTTAGCACAAGCATTGTAGGGGTTTAGCCCATATGCAGATGAGAGAGCCATATCAGAGAACTCCACTCTGCAAAGCCACAAGCAATGTCACCTCCAAATTCCAGAAAAGGGGGAGCAAAGGTGGCTGGTTCTGCTTTCAAGATCTTAGCAACAGATGTAGTTTTGGAAATCAAAGTCCAGGACTCACTAATGTCCAAGCACAGAGACCATATAGTTCAAAAGAGGCTACTGCACAGATTAGCCATCAGGCTCCAGGTAATGAAAACCCTGTCAGGCCTTCAGTTTTACCATTTTTCATTCCTAAGTGCTGCTGTTGGTTTTGTTTCTGAGAGAAAAGGAGGAGGTTTTGTCATGAACCAGTTGGAAAAGGTCACTGAGTTTTGGGGTTGCTTGTGGTCTGGGTGCAACTGAAAGAAAGCTAGTGCGCTCTTTAGTTGCCCTTCAACAAGAGCACAGGCTGGGGGCAGAGGATGGGCTGAATGTGCCCAAAAGAGAGGCTGGAGACCTTCAGATATGTTTGTTGGAAGCAGTGTTGCCCAAAGACACTTACAGAGCAAGGACATGCAAATTGAAGTCTAATGGGACAAAGACCTTTCAGCATTTACCACCTTATGCTCAAAACTGCGTGTGACAGGACTCCAGATGGTGTACAAATGTGAAAAGGATTTGCCTGGATCTTTTCCTGCAGTGAATTCCCCAGGCAGCTTTTAAACTCAGAAAAGCCCAGGTTCATTACAATACAAAACTTTATTGCTTACATTTGTGAATGGAGACAGCTCAAAGGTACTGTCAGGGTTGCTATACCAGAAAGGGATGAGCTGAGAAGATACAGAGAAGGGTAAAGATTTGGCAGGAACAGTGAATATTCAATCAAATTTGTGTTGTTTTTTCAAGTACCTATAAGATTTCAACTGTCATTAAATTAAGTTGGAGTTGGAAATATTCCTCCAACCACTTCTCAATGTCTCAACAGTAGGTATTTTTTTGAGGAAAGTTTCTTGTTTTAATTAAGCTCAAAATGTTGGCTTCATGGATGGTTTTCAACTCCTGCCTTCCTTCCACACTGCCTTTCTAAAGAGATCTTCTAAGCAGCCTTCATCTCCACATTGTAATACTGTGGTAATTAGCTACAGCTTTGCTGAGTTTGTGGAAATCTTGTGAGTAAAGTCATTATAATAGAGTTCAGTGTTTCAGTCTCTCACTTTTGTTTGCAAGATTATTGGCTTGCTAAAAGAAACAGATTTTTGATTACGTGATGGCTGTAGATGCTTGAAAAATTATCTCCAAGCAGTTTTCTTACTTAAGTGTACAGTACAGTCCCTTATATAAGGAGCACAGTGACACTGTGGGTAGGAAGTCCAGGGGTATTGTGACAAGTAGGTACCATTCAGCTTACATGTTAAAGCACACATAGTCATCAGGTCAGTTACCAGGCCCCAGCTGTGGCTAAACTCATATATTTACATCTTGTTACCACTTTTTGTGGGTTCAAATTTGCCTTTTTGTTTTTAAAATAAGAAAAGCATCTGCCTTTTTTATTCTCTTCACTAGTGATTCAGACAAGAAAAAGTAAATTTTGAATTTCAAAACTAACAAAATTCAGTGTTATTAATAAAAGCACAAACTTAAATGTCTTCAGAAACCATGTCTTCAGCTTCCTCCTATGAAAAGTGCGATCTCAGAAACCCCTCCAAGGCAAACTGGGCATCTGCAAATGCAACTGTCTGTGTAGACTATTTAAAGTAAAATGTTTTGATTGATTAGGTAATAAACTGGTGCTGGAAGTGGCACAATGAGAACAAAACAGGAGGTGGATATGTTTGCAATAAAAGCCAGCTGATGGAGAAGCCAAACAAGTGTTGAATGATCTAGAGCCTTTTGAGGGGTATACCAGGTGTTAATGGGCTTCAGTAACTGAAGTGACTTTTGAACTAAGAGCTATGAAAAAGTCAGGCCAGGATAAGGGTGGCTGCCTGCTTAGCTTCCACTGAAATATCAGCTGACATGGAAGAAAGATGGTGAAAGATCAGCTTGGGTTCAGTATTGAACAGGAATTCAAAATTAGGATGTTTTAATTTCCAGTAATGATATCCAAGGGTAGGTAATAGTGTTTAAATAAGAGAGTCTGTAGACCAGACTTGTTCATCTGTCTTGATAAGAGGGTTAATGGTGGGATTCAAAGACAATTTATCAACATATCTTCTAAAACCTATTTATTTCACATAGGAATTAATTTCAGTCTTGAAAGTTTTAGAGTCCTTATGGCTAAATAAAATAATTCAGTGTAACAAGTGAAGTATGCAAATGATTTTATGACAATTGGAGCTCCTTTTCTTTCAGCAAATTATTTGCCAACAGGCTATGAATTTTGAATTTGTTCCAAGACCAATTTCAACATAATTTTAGCATAATTTTTGTCAGCTTGCCATGATGAGTATTCATTGTTTATTTGTGCCATATGAATATTCATTCAAATTTGCAATGATGTTTCTCTCTACTGATTTGGCAACAATTGTATAAGCAAATAATTCATTGAATACATGTCATTTTTAAACACATCTTTGGTCTGAAGTCTACCAAAAGCATTGCAGCACTGAGAAAGTTTTTTGTCCACACATTCTCAAAAGTATTTGTGTTAGTGAATTTAATGTTTGCTTCTGATAAAACTTCATGAAACCATTATCCTGAAATTGCCACCTCAGTGCTACAGCACACACTCCAGCTACAGTTTTACATAGCTGCTGAAGTCTGAACTAATGATTTAATAGTTTATTCATAGACTGAATAACCTATAATATATAATAATTTAAGATGCGGTAAACCATCTTATGTTGCCTATAGGCATGACTGTGTTAAGCGTTACACACTTATGCAAGATGCAAGTTTTCAACTAAAGCTCTTAAAGGCAAGGTTAGCAAGGGGATTTTAAGATAATATAGCATAATGAGGATTATGCATTTAATATTTTGCAGTGGGGCAATTGGCTTTAATACAGCATCTCAGAAGCATTATATTGACCTGTGCAATTAGTATGGTGTTTGCAATATAATCTTCTAGTTAATTAGTTTTGCTAGAAATCCCATCGATGCTTCTCCTTCCAGTAAACTAAAATGTCTTGGGGGAAGTCTTTCATCTGCTTTCCAATGGAATTAGTGAACATTTGGGCAATACTTTACGTACTGTTATACGTGAAGGAAATATGCCTTGGAGAAATTGATTGTAAAATCTGCATAAAACCTGCCTGAACCTGTGGCCGCTTCTTTAATGAGAGATACAAGCTCAATAAGCAAAAGCACAGCTGCACTTCTGAACTTAATTTAGTCAATAATGTTTGGGCTTGTGCATGGAGCAATAGCAGTACCCAAACTCTCCCCTTCTCCAAAGAGAAAAGGAAAAACTCCATCTGTTTGAAGTGGTCTGAGGCAACTCACTAAGGGTGGGCAATGAGTGACTTCTAGTTCTCCCACATGATTATACCAAAAGAGGAGGCAAGCTGACAGCCAGCTCAGATGAATCTTTCAATTAAAAACCAGGGTTGGTGGAGGTTCTGGAAATGGAAATTGCTCTCTTTTAAACAGTAGTTAATTTTTCAAAGCATGTGTTCAGAGAGGTTAGTAAAATTATTTCTGTGCAAATGATGTGAGACTTTTGCACAGTGCTGAAAAAATATGTAACTACAAAAGAAGGCTGAGAACTCTGTCTTCTTACAATTATACCAGTCTCCAGAACTTCATTGACTTAATTACTGTCAAGAACTGTTTGAACAGTTTTGATTGTAGGGTCAAAACTGCAGATCATAATTGCTCTGGGTTGAGTGTGATACCTTGCCATAATCAGGATTTTTAAATCACGTAGTATGAGCGAGCAAGAGAAATTGAAGCTGCTTACCTTATCAAGTAAAGGCATTTCCTGGCATGCGCTACTTCCCAACTCTTATTGCTTCCAATAGGGGTTGCTCAAAAACTCATTGCGGATTTCTTTGTGTATGGTTCTTGTTTGGGAAGGACACCAGCACGTTGAAGCATCTTCCTGCTATGAAACAGAGATGTGACCCTGGGGAGCAGGACTGGGGCATATGACAGGGTTGGCAGGTTAGACTAAAGGCTGTGACCCTTAACGACCCTTAGTGTGACCCTGTGACCATCATTTTCTCATTCTCATTGATCTTTGCAATCTTGGTTGTCCAAATTCCTGCCTGTGATGGTATTAACAATCTGTAGATAACACGTATTAAGATCTAATCAGATTGCATCATTAACAACATCAGAATTCTGCTAAACCTAAATACTAATACTACAATAATATATATACTAATAATATAAATAATACTAAAATAAATACTAATGTACCAAATATGCATATACACTCACAATCAATGAATATGTATGTAATATATATATGAATGACAATGCAGAACTCTTTAATAGCGCTCTTTGGAAGTTCTGTACTTAATTATAATTTCACTTTATCTCTGAAAGTCAGCTTTAACTTTGGCTTTCAGTGTTTTAGCTTTTCTTATTTCAAAAATTCTACAACTTTGTTGTAATGTTAACAGAGTTGGGGTATTGGGTTTGTGGTTTGTTTGGGGTTTTTCTTCTTTTCTCCATTAGAAAGGAAATTTTGCCTTGAAAGTGAGGTTATTATTTATAAATTCCAAGCCAGGTGCTATAAGTAAGTAGACAGCAAGAGTATACGACGTAACATGGAAATAAAATTTGAGACAGAAGTAACTGTACTCAGAGAACTAGAAAGTAAATCTTTTAAATATTTCAAAGTTTGGGCTTTGTGAGTAGCAGGAAAAAAGTTATATGCTTGTATGTTGGTCATATAGTCAAGTTTAGGACTTACAAGAAACCTGCCTATTGGTTTGAAATGTAAAAGCCTAACAATTAAAAGTCAGCATTTCTGATGTATGTGTTCATATTATAACAAAAAACCATTAGGTTTAAGTCATCATTTATTCCTTATTAAACTCTAAAATGATTGCCACCCAGTCAGAAGTCAAGGTGCAATGAACACTCCAGCTAGGGGAGACAATAGAACACAGACTCTCTGCTGAGGCAGAGGTTCCTTTAATGGAACATGTTGAGTGGTGCTAATTATACAACTCTGATCCAAACCTTATCAGGAATCAATTATCTTTGGGTGGCTTGGGAGAATCAGCTTCCTTTCCTGCACGTTCCTTACGGCTTTGATTCAGGTGGTTGCCAGGATTTTCTGTTTCCATCTGGGAAAGAAATTGTTTCCCATCCTAGCCAGCAAAAGTAAAACCCAGGTCATGTCCCTGGTTTATGGATCTGCAACTTCTCTGCAAGTTTTTTCAGCCCTAAAGGTACTTCTGAATTTGGCTGTCACCCATAACAGTTGGACCAAGGATCAGTCCTAAGCAAAGCATATCACTTGTAGGAGATGTGGGCTGGCAGCATGTAGGTACAACACCTCTCCTTGATGGCAAAACAAGAAGTGAAGGCTCAGTCAGATGGACATTTCCTGGCAGGCTGGAAAGAGTGATAGTTGCTAGACCCAGGAAGGGCCATCTCCCTGGAAATGCGGGTCTTAGCAGCATGCCCTACACACTGTCCTCAAAGAGAAACACCATTTGATTATCAGAAAAAGAGAAGTTGGAAACAGAGACCAGTTTACAACGAAGTGTTTCCATACTGAAATATTATCCTCCGTGAGAAGAGAAATAGCTTGCCATATCAGATGTTTTATGACTGATGTGCTAACCTCTGACTGCAGGGTTCTGTTTGAAAAGTCAGCAGACCCTTACCTAGAGCCGAGCAAGGTCATTTCTATAATATGTAGAAAATGGGAATATCCCTTGGCCCAAACTGGATGAGAGTCTAAATAGTGACTAATACGATGCTAAGTATTTTCTTAAGCTCGATATAAAAATATCCCACCCTGTGCTCAGATATGCGAGAAGTTCAAAATTCCAGACAAGAACTACTTCTGCCAAGAGGATGTTATCTGCTGTCAGTATAAAATATGTCAGATGTCATAGGACTACTTGGTGAGCCTGAAAGCTGTAAAAGTCTCAATGGAGGAATTACAAGCTGCTTTACTGAGCAGTGTCTAATATTACAACTGAGGTAACAGAAAAGCAACATGGAAAAAACCCATCAAATCGATACTCACGCAGCTGAGCTGAAATGCCCTGAATCGCTCCACATTGTTGGCTCATCTCTCATTCATGCTCCCTACAAGTCAGAACAGCATTACAAAACAGGAATGTCATATAGAAGTTTTTGAGGTTTTACAAGTCACATCTGGCATTTGGGCTCCAGGGATTCAACACAAGCAGATCCATTTAAGGGAAAAAAAATAATTAGTTTTCTTCAGAAATTCCACTGATTTACCTGAAAGTGATGGAGGAAAGGAAAATGTGGGCTGTGCTCACCTTCAGGAATCAGAAGTACATTTTGCACCTCAAAACCAAGCCACAAGTTAGGACTATGATCCTAGAAAGAGTGTACAGTTCTGTGCAGCATAATACCTATGAATGGCTCTGCTGAGCTGGGAGTGCCTTCATGTAGGCAA